>VZRR01007589.1:515656-570797 GCA_013398015.1 Oreocharis arfaki
CAAACTGAGGAGTCTTCAAAAATTTCAATAAATATTAGGAAACTGCACTGAGGTAATGGAAACTATTTAAACATTGAGAGCAGTGTACTTTAGGAGGGAACAGAGCCTGCCTTTAAAATCCTGGGTCCTAATAAAGTGCTTTAGACTTTAGGCTTTAACTTTCTTTATGACTTTAACTTTCATGATGACTTACTATTTAGCCTCCCACCTCTGGGATCAAAAATCTTTGGCTCAGATTCGTTTAGTGCATTACTGGGGAAATTGTGCACATCCAGAGGTCACATTTGAGTTGAGATGTAAAATGGAGTTGGCCACAAAATACTTCAACAACTTCCAGTCTCTTGTACCTGTTTTGCTTTCAGATACAGTTGTGTATTTTCCTCTGCTGCTCCTTGCACTATCAAAGCACACTCGGGTTATTTATGAAGACAAACAGGACTCTCCTCTTTTCTCTTAGAATTTTAGAATGGTTTGGATTGGAAGGGACCTGTAATCCAACCCCATTGCCATGGGCAGGGACCTCTTTCAATAGATCAAATCACTCTAAGCTCCATCCAACCCAATTCTGAACACTTTCAATGATGGAGAATCCAAAACTTTTCTGGGCACTCTGCTCCAATGCCTCACCACCTTAATCCTAGAAGGAAATTCTTCCTCGTGTCCAATCTAAACCTACCCTCTTTCAGTTTAAAACTTGCCCCTTGTTTCATTGCTACAGGTCTTGATATAAAGTTTTATTCCATATTTCTTATAAGGCCCCTTTATGTGTTGAAAGGCTGCAATGAGGTCTCCCCAGAGCCTTCTCCAAGCTGAACAACCCCACCTCTCTGAGCCTGGCTTCATAGGAGAAGTGCTCCAGCTATGTCTAAAGTAAGGTGAGGTGAACTGGTCTTCAGCAGTTTGCTATCTTATCCACTGAAAAAATATTTATAGCTTGAATCAACATTGTCATTTCCATTGTAAGGCTTGTACATGTAACATTCTACATTCAAATGCTGAACATTACAACATATCATGTCCTGCTCTTGCATACTTTGAAGTCTCCTGGACCAGTGGTAAAAAACCCATAAAGAATTCTAACCTCAGTTCAGAAAATTCTATAACATTCTTTTGTTATGAGAACCAAGGTCTAGACTGAAATGTTTTTCAACCCATGCAAAATTGATGGGCTCATTACTCTTATCACTCTAGAGAAAGTCTCCCAAAAGCTACTCAAAGATTCAAATCTTAAAAGTATTCTTAATCTAATGAAACTTTGTCATACTGTCACAGTTCACTAAGGAAAATATATTTAGCTACCAAGAAATTCCACAGCAAAATCTCATATTAAAGTCTCCATTTTATCCCAATCTTATAATAAAATAATCCCTTACAAAAATTGTATATACTGTTCTGTGATTTTACCATAGCTTGGATGTCATGGTGTGTGCCCCATGCCTGTGCAGAAGCATAGTTCATAAAAACTTCTGGGGTTTCTATTTTTGTTCTTCTTTATATTGGGGTCAAGAGAATATCAGAATCACAGAATATCCTGAGCTGGAAGGGACCCACAAGGATGATCAAAGTCCAACTCCTGGCCCTGCACAGGACACCCCACGAATCACACCATGTGCCTGAGGACCTTGTCCAAACACTTCTTTGTACTCTGTCAAGTTGTGACCACTTCCCTGGGGAGCCTGTTTCATGCCCAGCCACTCTCTGGGTGAAGAACATTTTCCTAATATCCAACCTAAACCTCTTCTGACTCAAGTTCAGGCCATTTCCTTGGGTCCTGTCACTGATCACCACAGAGAAGAGAGCAGTGTCTGCCCCTCTGCTTCCCCTCACAAGGAAGCTGCAGACGGCAGTGAGGTCTCCCCTCAGTCTCTTCCTCTCCAGGCTGAACACACCAAGTGACCTCAGCCACTCCTCATACAGCTTCCCCTCACGGCCTTTTGTCATTTTCCTGGCCCTCCTCTAATAGTTTTATATCATTCTTACATCATGGCACCCAAAACAGCTTACTGCACTTGAGGTGAGGCCACCCCAGTGCAGAGCAGAGTGGGACAATCCCCTCCCTTGCCCGGCTGGCCATGCTGGTCCTGGTGCCCCCCAGGACACGCTTGGCCCTCCTGGCTGCCAGGGCACTGCTGACCCATGTTCAACTCGCCATTGACCAGGACCCCCAGGTCCCTTTCTGCAGTGCTTTTCTCCAGCTTCTCACTCCCCAGTCTATACACCCAGCCAGGGTTGTCCTGTCCCAGGTGCAGAATCTGGCTCTTGTCTTTGTGAAGCTTCATGCAGTTGGTGATTACCCAGATGCCTAATTTTTCGAGGTCTCTCTTCAGGGCATCTCAGCCTTCAAGAGAGTCAACAGCTCCTCTCAATTGAGTATCTCAAATGCTTCGTCTTCCTTTCTGAGATTGGAAATTCTTCAGAGCAATCCTGCCCCAACATTCATTCCTCCTTATTTTCCATGAACCTTCTGTACATCACAGAGGCTGTGCAGAGTAGGGGGCACAGGTAAATCTAGGAATATTAAACCAATTAAGATGTTTTTGTGTTGGTTCTTTAATGTTATCCATATTCTACCACCATAATTCCAAGGATATCCTCATTTTGTGCATAACTGTAGCAATGGGATAAGTTATGACAGTGAGTGACATCTAAATTGGGAGTGAGAGAGGTGTGTAGTTCCCCTATACGTGCTCCTGGAGACTTTCAATTAATATTTCCAGTGCTTAGGTGAATTAGTCAATTTCATTCAAGACATAATGTTTCTTTTCATGTAGAAATGGAGCAGAGCCTGTCTGAGGCTGTCCTTAGCTAGTGTGCTGGGGAATGTTTTAGAGCCTCCATGCAGCAAGAGAAACCTGGATTGCAGAAGAGCAGAGACTGGAAAAAAGCTTGGCATTCAGTCTGTGGGATCATGGATGGAAGCCCAGCTTTAGCTTCAGCACTGCAGGAAAAATGAGGATCTTTACAGGCAGGTAATTTTAGTTGTGTGGAGTCCTTCCATGTAATTATCCAATAGAGAAAATGTGAAAATCTACGCCAGCAGTTACCCTGCTGACACTCTGCAGGGGAGAGTGTGTTTTACAGGCAAACACAGCAGCAGGCAGCCAGGAAAGGCTCAGCGGAGAGGGAGAGCTGGGTGACTTCACAAAAAATGTGTCCCAGCCTGGAAACAAGAAGTGTGCTCATCTAGGGTCAGGAAGGAAAGTCAGGAAAGTTAGAAGAATGGGTCTAATTCTCTGCTGCTATTTCACTGCTGTGATATTCAGGAAAAGAGTAAGAATAGGAAACTGGTGGGAAGAAGTAGAAACAGAATCTATGTGGTCCAGAGCCCAGGCTTCAGTTTAGATTTTAGAAAGCCAGGTTTTGCTCTTGTGCTTTCTGCTGATCTAACACTTGGCTTTTGGATTCATGATGTCCTGGTGCCTCTATTTCTTCTCTATTGCCTGCCTTGTTTGATTAGACAGTATCAAAATACAACAACAGCAACAACAGCACCCAATAGAAATGTGTTCAAAAAGAATTTTTTTTTTACGTTTTGTAGGAAAATTCCCAAAGGCCCAGTGGTATGACACAGGCTCAGGTCTGACTACAGACCTCTGTGTGACACATGAAGACTTTTCCAGGGCTTGGAGTTAAGCTGAAGCTCTGTGTATTTTCACTTGTTCTCCTGTCCTGACAGTTGGGATTCATCTCGCCTGACTTTAGGGTCCAGATGCAGTTGCATGACCAGCAGTATCTGGGTCTGTTTGAAGTTGTTTTACACAGTCCTGAAATTCTAAATAATGATGGTATGTTTGAGCCAGTAGTTCCGATAGATCTGTTCCTCTCTGAACTGGCTATGTGAGGCACCAGGAGATGTACCACGGCACCTAACACAGCGTGAGACATCTAAACTTGCATAGCTGAAGTCGTGCTCCGGTAATCTGTATCCGAAGTAACCCTCCCACTCTGCTTTATAGTGAAGGTCTAATCAAACAAACTTTATTGACTACCTCGGCAGACAATGAATTGCGTTTAAACTCCACTGACTGCGTTAACTCAATTTCTATTGACAGCAAAAATCCGTGATTTCCGTTCAGATGTGCTTGCCTGCACCACGGACACCCAGAGTGAGTCAGGCAAATCACAGCTGCTCTCAGTGCATTTGCTGGAGGATTGAGAGCCAGACATTTAACTGTTGTTCACATGGAAAATGAAGATGTGTAGCACCAACAAAGTTATGTCAAACGGATGGAAAACAATGGGGTATGCCAACGTTTTTGAACAGTACGGTTGTATATTATTTTTTCTCCTCATTTGATTTGCTTATTTGTTCTGGCAGCCTACATTGTAAGCTGAAACTGTCCAACAGTTGTCTCTTTAAAGATTTCAGTTCAAAATATGTGTAGGATGAAGTAGAAAAAAGGGAAAAAAAGAAATCGGTTTTTATGAGATCACATTTAACTTTTGTTACAAACACCAAAGAACAGAAAATTACTCTAGAATTCTTGTATTATGGTATTGCAGCAATCACATGGAAACAAATAGGGAATCCGGTCTCACCATTAAGCAAGCTGCTAATTTTCGAAAGATATATTCAAACTTTTCCCTTCCTTTGAAACACACATGTAGTTACACATCTTACCTATGAAACTTTTTGAGTGTAAGCTGTCTTGAAAATCCATACCCTTGATCTCAAAGATGAAGTTTGACAAACTTTGATCAGTGATTACAGTATTTCTATGGATCAGAGTATTAGTAATTTGAAGGAAGTAATGCTGAAAATTCTTTGGGCCTCATTCTGTTCTCACTTTTCTTCCACAAGATGCTGAGCTTTAATTTTGATGGTCATCGAAGTAAAATCTGATAGTCATCCATGACATGGCACACGTTTATGGTTGTTGATCTGAATCTCCTGTACAGTCTGAAAGTGTTAGGGAAAAAATACACAAGAATACAGTAATGGAGATGTTTCTTTGCTGGGAAACCAAGGGCTAATCATCATACCTACTTTTTAGTCTCTTGTTTGCTAAATAGCATCGTGTAGGTCATTTGTATTCCTCTTTCATAACCAAGCACATTAAGAAGCACAAATTACGCCTGCAAGAGCTTTCCACTACGATTCGTCCCTCTTTTCTCATTCATGTGTACCTGAAGTGATAATTGAAATCTGAAGTTCTAATATGCAGAGCTGTGAAATATATGTCATCCCACTGAGTCCTTTCCTCACCAGTACAGAACAGAAGGCAGCTTCCTGGCTATCTGGAAGCATTATGTTACCAACAAGATTCCGAGTCTTATAGCAGAGACTGTCATCTGTTCTCACCAAATACAGAATTAAAGTATATATTTCAGGGTAAGGAGTAGGATGTTTAAGATTGAGGCATGAGAAGAAATACCTATTGGTATTTAATTCTCATACCTTTTGACTGGTTAATCAGATAAGTGGTTTGTTGCAGATTTCTCTAGACACACACCTCATTTAGCAGAGAGAGAACTTCCATTGAGAAAGGGCAGGGTCACAGGTTAAAATTAATTTAATGTGGTTTTTCACATATACTGGTGGTATCTGCAGTTATTTCAGGTTCATGCCAATGCCACTTACATTTATTTACCCATCAAAGAAACAAAAGGGCCCCCACCCAGCAAGATGCTGGGTGAGACGTGTCAAGGTCAAATGACAAAAAAACCACCTGGAATATAGCTTTGAATCTAGTGATGCCTTAGGTTTTAACTTTTACATTTTTCAAATCCTGTACTGCCTAGTGGGTATCTCTGAACTTTCTTGTGGCCTGTTAGCTGCTGTTCTCTCATGCTGGTTAGACATAACAAGCCTCTCTAGATTTGCTTTGCAAGGACAGCTTGATTGTCCCAGGCCTCAAAATGTGTAAACTAAAGCCTTGAGAGGAGGGGCAAACTTGGGGTAATTACCTCATTAACTGGGGTTGTAACTGGAGAATCAACCCTGATATGCAAATGGACCAAACTTATAAAAGTGTGAAGAACCTGTGACCCAGTGTCCATCTTGGATGGGACTCCTCATAGGCTTTGCACTCCCAAGGTGTACCTTTGAAAACCGTTCAAATGCCTACTTTTTTCTCTTATTCTTGTCTCGCCTCTTTTTTCGGGTAGCCACCTCAAGGCATCACTAGAAGTTCAACAGTAAAGCCTCCAGAAAGGGATTCTGTGGAAGAGGAAATCTTTCATTGCCTATTTTTTATTCCCTTAAATAATTTTTGCAACTTCTCCGCTCTTTGTTTTGCTGTGCTGGCAGGATTACTCCCTTTCATCCTTTTCTCACAAGCCACAGAGGTTTTCCTCAGGTCTGGACATCTGCGGGAGGCCAGTGCTGGGCGGGTGCCCAAAGAGCTGGAGCCTTGCTAGTGCCCTCACCCATAGTACTGCTTCTCCAGTAATGGAGACAGCCTGCTGGGGACAGGGACAGGGACAGGGACAGGGACAGGGACAGGGACAGGGACCAGAGCTGCCTGTGTTGCTGGGAAGGGCTGGGGGTATGGGCTTATGCATGCCTTACACTAGTTTCAGTGGGAAGAGAGAAATACTAGGGTATGTCTGAAAAGAAAATCTTCTCATATCTATAGGGAGAGACAGAAAATGCTGAGGCAGAGGAAGATCAGACTCCAATATCCACAATGAAAAGTGAAGACTGGTCAGTCCTAATCAGGAACTAATTGTTATGAGGAAGGATGGTTTTTAGAGAAAGTTTCTTTTTAAAAACATTTTTCAAAATTTTCAGTTTGTTTGCATTTAGTTTTGAACCAGATTGTACTTGCAGAACAGAGTATGTGTTTAAACTCTGCTGAAAGCCTACAGCCAACAAAGGAGATAAAGGCATTCTGTTCCTCACATTACACAATAATAGGGATGGAATTAATAATGCTGCACTGAAAAAAAAACCCCTCTATTTAGATAGCTTTATGTAACAATAACAGGAGCCTGTCCATGAGCTCAGTGTACTATTTGCTAGATACACTATGTGCAAATTACACAAACATGCTCAAGCCTCTGGAATTGCAAAATTCACAAGCTAATTAATCAGGGATTGACAACAAACCAGAGTCCACTTCACCTCACATCCAGTGTCAGAGAGGGAAGATAATTTTGTCATTCAGGAACAAGCCTGTGCTAGAAGACAGATGATTTTGACTTCTAACTTTGTTCACTGAGTTCTGCTTCAATCCTTCTGGGAACAATATTTCAGATTGAATAAGCTGTCAATGTTAATAATTAAAATTTGAAATTGGGGTGGTGGGGGGTGGAGGGACAAGCATGAGTACCTTTCGAATAGGTGGATGCTTGGCTCAGTTCAGAATTACTTTTTGGACTATGTGTTTCTGTAAGATAAATAGTTACACATCATGTACAACAAAAGAAATGGATGGCTTAGAGCTAGTGCAGAGACAACATCCTCCACATACAAGAAAGTATCAGCTTGTCTTCAGGGTATCTTCTACAACACTTTGAATTTTTTTTTTTTCATTTTTTGGAGTTCAAATTATTTGTAAGATCTGTGAGATACAGTCCAGTCCCTGTGTAAGATATCGTGAATTTCTTAGTTGTTCCTGGAACTGAGTAAGTTGCTCTTTATATGCCAAGTGGAACAGCAGAGGTATTTTCAGTAAGAAGTTCTTAGCCAGCAGCTGCACTAAAAAACAAATAGTTGGTTAGTACTGTATGTGACAATCATAGATGGGCAGGCTGAAAAGCAAACTTGTGCATAAAGTTAAAACTAAGCAATCAATCACACAAGCTCCATGAAGCACATTTATTAAGTTGTGGAAATTCTGAAGCAAATGGAAATCTTTGAGAGCAATAGTTCGAGGTATCCTATCTTTCATAAAATTTTTCCATGTTGGCCTCTCCAGAGAGCTCACAATGGTGTTATCCTTAGCTTTAGTTTTAGGCTGCTTTGTTCAGTCACCATGGTCCAAATCAACCACAGAAATGTGAAGCATGAGCATTGCTGCATGTTGTGAGCACTCTAACAATAGTCAACATTTCCCCATATCAGAGATTTTAAAGTTGTTATTGTTTTCTGTTTAATGAAACTTCTCGAAAGCTTCCCAATGCTACAAGTATCTCATGAAATCTTGTAATAAAGTAAAACATATATATTACTTGGATAACCCAAGTTTTTGATAGATGTTCACAATTTTTAAAGCATATAGCTCATGTTTTGATTCTCTCTCTCTGTGTCCCAGAGGTGTACCTGGGCAGACCTAGGGTACCAGGTATGTCTGTAAATGCAGAAGGATATGAAAAGACTTAATAAATGTTTTGAGAAATGACACATTTTGAAAGTTGGGTTGACTTTTTTTGGTAAATTATATGACCTATATAGAATAAGTGATAGAGAAAGGCAGAAAGAAAGCTTTGCTGGCACAACCTTTATATAACTCTCTAGTGCTATTCGTTTCTATATATCTTTAATGAGAAATTGAATATGAACTGGATTTTATTGCCATTTTGAAAATGCAGCATATGGAATGTTTTTCAGCCTTATATTCTCTGAAATGCATGATCAAACTCTGTTTAGATTTCCTTTCTAAAAATCCTTTCAAAAAAGGCTCAGTGGTGGAAAAAATCTTTCAAAATATGTTTTTGTAAAGGGAAAAGTTTAAAGGGGTTGGAGTCTTTGTGCATGTTAACATATCCTGTTGTTAATACAGTAGCATTTTCATGTAAAATAATTATAAGGAAAATATTCTCTATTTCTCAGCATCTTTTTTTTCTGCAAGAACAGATTGCTATTCTCCTGCCTGCACAGAATTTGCACCAGCTGTATCAGAAATTTAGCACAGGAAAAGAAAAAAGGTCATTTACGTTGCAGATCCAACAGCAGAGAGTACCCCTCAAGTCTTTGGCTAGAGATGATCAATATAAAAAAGAGATAGTTTCAGGTTATGTAACATTAGACGATGGGGTCACACATTAAGAACTATTCTAAAAATAAAAAGGTTTATAAAGAGGAAAGAAAAGAATGAGATGTACTTTCCTGGCCCTAAGTTTTGCAAGCTAGGGGTACTTTTTTTCTTCGTCCAACCTGATAAAATTTTTTAAAATATCGCATTTTGATGCTTTAACTTAAAGTTTGATGCTTCATAAATCTGATTTTCTAGAGGATGTCCTTTCAGACAATTTCAGTTTATTTTGCAAATTTCTCTACAAGAACATAAAATACTAAGTTTAAATTATATGTGGACATACAGTTTCCTTGATGCTTAATATATTTCTAAAAGACACTCAGCTGGAAGTAATAGCAGCTGCTAAAGAAAATTCAAGTTTTCTTGCACAAAAAAAAGGGAGAATATGATTAGGGAATCTTATTCATCTCCATTTTCAAGCCTCTTTTTCCCTGAGGAATTTGAAAAAGGGGAAAGGGAGTAAGGTAGGGAGACAAAAACATGATGAAACTGTTTATACAGTAAATGGTTTTAGATAGAATTGGAAAATATCACTATTTTCCTCTGAGGGAAAAAAAAAAAAAATCTTGATAGATAATTTGAAATATTTTTTGGTCACACAACCTCAGGGTAGAGGTCTGGTTATCCCTATCTGCATTCCCTGGCAATCTAACCAGCTCTGAGGCTCTGAGGGACTGTCTTCCCTCATAGTGCTTCGTGGAAACTGTGGTCCAATTTGGAGGGCCAGACTGTAGAAGAAAATGTGACTCTGACTCCTTTCCCTGCAATGGCCTTGAGTAGCCATAAAAAACCTTATGAGTTATCATGCATCACTTGGTTTTCTAGCCAACATAATATTTTTTTTACTTTTGGCTAAAAGAAAATTTCCATGGAAAATGTTCTATTTTTTTAATTCTTAGTCATGTCTCAGGTTCTTGTTATTTGGGTGCATCAGTGCCATTCTTGGTGTTCAAATGACCCAGGTTTTTATGACTGTAGTTTACTGGTGACCACTGACATGGACCCTGCTCACCTCACCCAGAAGCTCTCATCTGCATTAGAAATTAGTCCTTTACAAGACTGTCCGTGAAGAATAGAAAAAATCTAGTTGGGCAATGATTTGAAAGACTGACAAAACACTGAAGCAATATTTCACACACCCCTCAGATCATGAAAGGGAACAGAATTTCTGGAGGAAGTAGTAGCCATCTAACTAATCACTTTAAGCAAAAAAAGCTCACTGTCAAGGTCAGCCTAGAAACACAGTGAGGCATGGTATATTTTATTACAAGGAACCTCTCAGTGTTTTAATTTGATTATGTTATTAGTTCCATGTAAGTGTATTAACTGAAAAGGCACAATTAGCTGAATAAATTTCAGGAGGGATGTGAAAGCTGGTGTCAGCAGTTAGAACACCAGTTTTTTCCTAGCAAGGCAAGAAAGCAAAATTTAAGGTGGAACCTTTCAGGAAAGACACCTCAAAAAAAAGGGGGAAAGGAACATTTATGTGATTTCTGCTTGTCCAGATAGAGGAAAAGCCTCTTTGATCAAAAGAAAAAAGACAGATAACATAGCCTTTTGAAAGTCAAGTCAACTTTTGAAAATTAATCTGGAGAACAGAGTTCTAAAAAAAATTTCAGTAGCACAGTTGTGAGGCCTAGTCTGAAAAATTTTTGTGCACTGACAACTAATGGTCGCTTAAGACAAAAACCCTAACAAACAAAAAACCCCCCAACAAAATCACACGACATTTATTTTGATACTTTAACAATAAAGAAAGTTGACTCTGCTTCAGGGTATATTTGAGGACTTGAAAGGTAAGACTGAAATTTGATTAGGCCACCATTATATTCTTTTGAACACTTTAAAGACAAACACTTCAACCATGCTGCCATGAACCCAGATATTCCTTTCTTTTTTCCTCTGTCTCTCCTTGCCCCTCTGGGTATTCATCTGCTCTTTATGCTACTCTTAGAATTTGAGCTAATCTTCTGATCTTTACTGTTGTCACTGCAGAAAGAAGAAGTTGAGAATGCTAAGAATTATAGACACTATATCTGTCTGGGGGTCCAAATGGCAATTACTGTCTGGGCATGGTGTCATAAAAAGTAGATTTTTTTCAGTGATGCAAAAGAAGAAAAGCTGAACCCATGCAGGAATTCCACGTGTGTATAACTAATGCGTTTGTGCTCTTCTAGGGTGGGAAAGGTCTGCTGTGAACAAGGCCTTGATATTGTCTTTGACTTCCTATTTGCATGAAGTCAGGGCTTCTCATCCTTGGTGCTGCTGTCAGACATCGTGTTCCCACCCACGCCTGTGCTGCAGAGCTTGCAGAAGGGAAAGCAAGGCAGAACGGGGGGACATGGTTACAAAATACTGAAAATACTCTCCCTGACCATAGGAGAGTTCTCCAAGGGAAGGGGGCAAGCACTCGAAACAGGAAGCCTGGGGGAAAAACTGGTGTCCCTGGGCCATCAGAGGTGACAGCAGTTCTGTCCCTCCAGCCCAGTGGGCCATTTCCAGCAGAGATGCAAGCAAATCCAGCCCCAGATTCTTTCTATTGGCCAGGACCTGGTGTAAGATTTCTTTGCAAAATGTTTTGTTCCTGCTTTCTTGAGAGATGAGAGAACATGTCAGGAGGCATTCTTTGTCTCCTTTAAGTTTAATGTGAGGTGCTGTAAGTGGATCAGACACTTCAGAGCCTCTTTTACAATAGCACAGATCAAAAGTGTCTGCCCTTCCAATCCTCACTTCCCTTCCTGCTTCTTCTGGATGAGTTGGCTTTTTCACTTCAAGGCAAAAAGGATGAAATCCGGACTACCTGTTTCAGTACCCTGATTTTGTCCGATTTTGACTCGCATTTTCATTCCAGTTGCCCTGTTTTCAGGAAAAAAATAGAAGTAACCTTTCTTTTACCGATTTTATGGATATATTCTTGTAAGAAATCATTGATTTGAACTTTGTTTATGCAATGTGTGGGACAAACACCTAGGAAGGAAGAAATTGTTTGGTTTCCTTTAAACTTGATTGCCTTTGTCCAGGAAGAAGTGTTTTGGGAGATAATGATGCCAAGCTGGTTTTGCATCCATCAGATATATAACTTAGGCATTTAAATTTAAATTTACATGTTGGAAGCCTGTGAAGGGCTGGGACTGCAGCAGAGAGACAGAGGTGAATGAAAAGCAAAGCTTTAGAAATGGAAAAACATGCACCAATCATACTACTGTGTTAATTCCCAAATGAAGTGTGTATGCATATATTGTATTTTAAAAAGCTTTTAGAAGAGCTCACATGACCATACTTTGGCCTCTGGGGAGGTAAAGAAAAGAAGAGTATCTTCCTGTCAGCCTATGAATTATTGGGTGGGAAGGCATCATTGGCAGCCAAGCTTAAGTCATGGGTTTACCAATAAAAGATGGTTCTGAAAGCTGTCACTGTCTCAGGAAATCTTGTTGAAATAATTGTCATCACTACCACAAGTCCCTATTTACAGAACTAACTAGACACTTCAGTACAGCACAGGAAATTCTTTATAGTTCATGTGTTTATTGAGATTTCTATGGTGTATATAGACTGAACTAAAAGCACACCAGTCACTGTTATGAATAGAACACATCATACTCAGTATGAATTACATTTTTTATAAACTTTGCTTTTGTATGGAATAACGAACTACCAAAATTCCCGAAGTGAAATTATGTTATGCCCTTCCCTCAGCCAGTGATCCTTTCTATAGATTATTTTAAGGTTAGTTATTAAACTCTAAGCAAACACTTGACTGATATTTTTGGATCATGAGACAGCAGGCTATAAGGAGTTACAGCTGTGAGCAAAGGTTCCCTAACTGGCCTCTAACTGTATTTTAAGCTTACCGAGACACCCAGCAGTAGGCACATCTAAGGTCCTCTTCTAACTGCCTTGGAAGTGAGAATGAGACTTTTGACAGTTTCAAAACAGCCCATCATTGCATAAGGGGAGGAAGGCAAGGTGCTGCTCCAAGGCACTATTCCAAGGTCAAGACAGTGGATAGAAATAGCCACCTCTACAGTGAAATACATTGGGTCCATACTAATAGCCTAAATTCTACCAATTACACCCTAAAATTTTTCATTGGCTTTCACTGGTTACAACAGGAGGCCAGATGCCTAAAAATAGACTGCCTTGGTTAGATTCTCCCTCTACATGCCTCAGGAATGTTCTCATTCATTGTCCTGATTCAACATTCAATGTTGATCACAGTAATCTAGCATAAAAAAGCACAGATGACTGTGCTCACGGCAGCATTGCTTCTTGGCATTATATAGATTCTGTGAGATCCTAGTCCCTTTGGAAGGTGCTTAGTAGTAGTAGCAGTATGAATATTGGTATAATTTGTTTTAATCTTAGTGGGGAAGCTCCTAAATTAAGAATATTGGTTTGTTTTGTAGGCTTACTAAGTTAGGAGCTGTCTGGGGCCTTGTTGACATGGAAGGAAATCTGAGTCTCCAAATATGGGAAGTTGCAGGCTAGAAGATGTGATGGGGTGTGTGTTAATGGGATCTCAGCTCAACGTTCAGCAAGTTCTTACTCTGCACCAGAGAGTCTGGGAATCTGTTGTCATTGTCCACCTATCAAGCGCTACTCTTGATGTCTCTTTTTCTCAGGGCTTGGAGAGGTGTGTATCCCATACCCCTCAGGTTTTAAAATGAGGTTCGTGAGCGATGGTAGTCACTCCTGCACTATGGAGTATGTTAAAGAATTCAGAAATGCCATGCTGGTTTGCATAAGCTCTACCATAGAAACAACATCAGTAACATGCTATTAAATCATGAAACAAAGATCATTTTTTTTCTCCCTAATACGATTCTGACGAGTTCAGGGAACTGTTCCTTTTTGGTCCTGATATTCTGTCCCAGACATTTAGAGTGGGTTTCTTTTACCAGGTAATATAGTAGGAGTATCTCAGAAAATATTCCATGCAAAAGTAAGCATATAAATGAAGTAAATGGCACAATCAAGTGGCTTTCCTATTGTTTTCCCACTCATGGCTTTTCTGGCTCAGCTGCCAATGCAAATGTTATTGATATTGTTTGTGCATTACCATTCCTGCACAGACCATTTGCTCTAATTTTTCAAGATTTTGTAGCAGTTAATCTAACAGTTTATACTTTGGCAGAATTCCCACTAAGATGCATGTGCATGGTAAATGATTAAAGGATTGGGCACGCATATTGAGAAAGCTGATGACTTGCTACTTGTGGTAATGACTCTTGCTGTTCTTTTATCCTCAGCCACATGGCATTAGATGCTGCCTTTACAAAACAGGAGATAATCTGGAACCTCTTTTTTAGCCGTCTGTTCTCTGCTGAAGCCTTGTGAGGTGCCCTGGTGTCCTTATTCTGACTCTCCTTACAACGCTCTGAGATCTTCAAGCATCTTTAGATTTCAAAGAGAAGCACATGGGGCTACATGGTGTACATTTGTCTGCTAGGTACAACCCTTTTTTAGCTGTTCTTTCTACTTATGCCTCTGATGTTTCTGTTTGCTTTTCTGCTGTATAAGAAGAGAGATACCTACAGGGTTACGAACTGCCAGAATATTTAGTCCATTCACATACTAACTATACTTCAGATTTACAGGACATTTCTTCTGAGAATAATTAGATCTTCCGTACATTGGAGAAGTTGTTTGCAGATTGTGGTAATCAGAACTAGATCAATTAAATTACTGCTCAAAGAAAATTGCTAATATTTCTTCTGTATTATCATTTGGAAGGCAAAAAAGAGCTTCCCACTGCTGTAATACATTGCTGTGTTAACGTGGCTGAGAGAAAATGTTATTTTCCATTGCCTATTTTCCTGTCTAATGCCAGCACTTCTAAGAACTGATAGCAGCAGCTGCCAGAAGCAGCCATTTGTAGTACACAATATCAAGTTTTATCAAGCCTGAATAATCAGAACCTATGTTGTGTAACCAGACTCTTGAAAAAGCATCTCAACAATGATACAAAGCCCATACCAGCATTATGGCAGGTAGGAGGCTTGTCAGATAGACAGTGATACTAGGAAATGGTATAGCACTGGCCCAATTAAAAAACGAAAACTTAATGACTTGGTCCTTGGGCTGCCTAGCTGCATCCAGTTGGAATCACTGGAACAGCCTGGGTGTTAGCAGTATGGAAAATCTGACTCACGACTGTCTGAAATCCCAAAGTAAGGTTTGGAATGAAACCTGTATTTGTTTAAGGATATATATCTTGGCAGCATTAGCAGGATATTACTACAAATTACCTACTTTCAAGTTCATTTCTATAGTAACAATAAAAATTTTAGGTCAGAGATCACACAGAATGTTTTTCAGGAAAAGCAAATTAAATTTCTTTTTAAAATTAATGCCTGTAAAATATTCACAGAGCTATCTTCTAGTAGATGATATAAAAGCCTTTGCTAGAAAACTTTTATGAGTTTTGAAAACTCGTAACAGTTTAGTGCTAGATCACACATCTGTAAGCAGCACAGACTGTCCTTGCAGTGTGGGAGACTGCACTGTGGAAAGCAGCAGCCTAGAAAAAGAGTCAGCTGAACAAGGAGCAGTCAGTTATGGCTGAGGGAGTTAACATGCACAGAGAAAGTGTGACTGAGGAGGAGTACAGATCTGGTACTGCTACTCTTTAGGGAAGAAATGAGGAATGGGAGCCCGGGGTCCATTTTGTAGCCGAGAACTGCAAGGAGATGCACCAAGTCAAGGGCTCCCTGAATGACCTGCAGTGCGATTCCAGTGAGGCTCTTTTTACAGTCAGAGTCATAATACACTCTCCCAATCTGGACAACCTGAGGGAAATTTTAAGAGTAACTGGACAACAGAATTTAAGTGTTTCCATTGGAGTGAAGTCAGATCAGTTCAGAGTGAGATTTTTTAACTCATTCTTAGCAGTAAGGATAAAAGAATGTTTGAAGTCAAAGGTGCAGTGCAAGAGTAGCTTTGGAAAATCTTGAGGTGTCTATTATTAAAAGACTGTGTGAAAAAAGCCTTTTCTGGCCTTACAATATATAACTTTATTCTTTCTTTCCCAACCACCTCAACATTTCAGTTAACAGATTTTTGTTGATCTTTGTAGAGAAAAATTATTTGGTTCTTTTTTCAAACCCAGTACCACTGACTTTAAATGGAGTCATCATTAAGTTTAGACACTATTTTCTGCCTTTCAGATACTGAGGCTTCCATCTTGTTTTCATGAAATCCTTGACTACATAAAGGTATTTGGGAATAAAATCTCAGTGTGGCGTATTCCATCCTGAATAAGGGTGTTTGCACATGGGGTAACTTATGAATAATAAACTCTATTTGCAGATACATCTGAAGAATGCTTCACTTCAGTCTAATAGCGTCATCTCTAAATAGTGACACATTTTAGGCACATATTCATATGCTCTGAAGGATTCTTCTTGCAATGAAGAATAGCCATAATTTATAAGTGTAGCGCAGCCCATCTCTGATTTTCTGTGGCATTTTCAGTCTATGCCAGGTTCTACAGTGCCAGTGAGAGTATTAGGGTCGAACTGGAACAGAACCACTTGGCTCTGGTTCTGACCTGCCACTTGAGACAGTGCCCAGCTGTACCTTTGTAAAGCTCTGAGAAGTCGCTGAGCATTGAGCTACAGAAGAGCTTTGATTTAAAGAAATCCAAAGATAAATCAGAAGGCAAGAAGTTAATTCAAATACTTTTCTTATAGCCGTGTGACTGTATAGTGTTGTTCACAAGCAGTTTTGTCCAAAACATCTTTGGGTTGTCATCACAAAGTTTTAAAGGAAATTTTTTTTTTTTTTAACTTGGTTTGTTTTTTATAGGCTAGTACATTTTAAATCTTTTGAACTAATTATCTTTGCAACCAGGAACATTAGAATTTGTTTTTTATAAAATAAAACATAAAGAAATGGCAAATTCATGAAAAATTTCAGAATTTCAAAAACTTCAAAACTACAGTGATAATCCTAAGTGTCATCAGTATTGAAATAAGGTCAAGTCAAGGCTCCTCTCTTTATTTTCCAGAGAATCAGTACTTCCTGTTCTGTTTGTCTTATGAAGCACTATGCCATCCATCTACCTCAGCATCTTACTGTAACCTGCTTAATCACTCAAAGATGAACAGGGAAGGTGTTTTGGTTCTGATGACATTACACAAACAAATTATCTGGAGCTTGTGATGTTCACAAAACCAGGATTTCCCTACAAGGTTTTGTGTGAAAAGCTAATACAGCCCCTTTCACGTCGGAGCAGAATGCCTTCCTCATTAATCTGCCTTCTCTTCAGCTTAATAATACCTAGCAGTCACATAGTGCTTTGCATCCCCCAAGAACTGTACCTAAGTTGATGGTTGTGTTTAATAGTTAGACATATATACCTGCTAAGGGAGTGTTATAGAAATCATAAGTGCAGGTGTTTGTAAGTAAAAAAAAAAAAATTAAAAACTGAAGAGGGGGAAAAAAAGAAAAACTAGAGTCTTAAAATAAGGCTCACAATAGTTTTTCCTCTATCACAGTGCTTAAATATCATGCTGAAAAATGCCTTAGTACCTCTGAGGAAAAGTACATCAGTATGTGTTAATTTTGCCTGAATATTGAATCTGAAAAGGGACAGGACAACAGTTTTTATGTAGCCATTTCTCTTATACTTGTCTGGGTCATTTGGTGACTTTTGCTAAGACTGTATTATTAAGTAATGTGGACAAGTAAGATCTATAAAAGTAACAGTTGATGTTTAGGGCCTGACATCTGCGATATGCACATTTCGGTGGGTTTATATTAGGACTGAATTGGTCCCATGACCTGAGTGCCCTTTGCAGCTGGAGTGCATTAAGTACACTCCCAGGAGCACATCTTCCAGTTCAGTTTCATCCAGAAGGAATCCGGGTCATGCACCCCGAGACCATTTTGTGGTGCAAATCAAAGCACAACAAAAAGAGACAATAGGAAATTTGTTTCAAAATCCCAATCTTCCTTTAAATTGAAACACCAGCATAGGCACCCCTCTGGGACCTGGGTGGAATGTGCTGTTTCTAACTCAACAGAAGATCCTGTACTAGCCCACACTGAGGAGGACATATATCATTTTGAAGCACTGAATGGCTTGTTTTTAGCAGATGGGAATATTCTTATTTCATTATGGTTTGCAAGCAGCAGCTAGAAATAGAGGTGGGAGCGCTGGAATGAAGGACATTGGTTTAGTAAACTGCCTACAGATGTACAGTTCCTAGAGCTCACATTATTTAGCTCTTTGCTGAATCTGAGCCTGTGAAAGTTCAGACTTTTGAAGGCCGGGGCATCTACAATAATGCTTTTCTGTGGTAGTCCTCACCTATCTATCCTTGCCATGAATTTGGCCATATGTTGAGATGTGGATACCAACAGGGAGCCTGCTAGGCCAATGTGCTGCCTGCAGCAGTGTTAAGAGTTCCCCAGAGTAAGGCAGAGGCACCCCCTGCAGTAGGTGGCTGTGTAACAATCTGCCCCCAGCATGAGATCGCCAGCCCTAACTTAAGTGAGAAAGATCAGATTTGCAACAAATGCCTGACTAACACCTACTCCAGAGGGCTAACAATAGCAGTTCTACCTTTGGGTACAAGCCAGGTTTGAATGGTGTGTTAAAGGCCCTCCCCAGAAAGAGTGACCAGGGGGCAGTAGACTCTGTAAACACACATTTAGACAAGAGTGATCAGTGGCTGACTGGCACATCACAGGGACTGCCCAAATAGCCAGAAATGTGTCCGTGACCAACGGCCATCTAAAAGAGTACATAATTATTGACAATCTATACAGAGAATCACCAAAAGGAGAGAAGAGTAATTTAATGTTTTTATATGATAAAGTTGTCTTGAGTTATATGAGGCTGGAAATCTCAAACTGCTTCTAAGGAAAAAGCATCTTTCTCACTGTTTTCTTAAAAGCTGGGAAATAGCCTGAGGTAGGGGGCTTCTATCCTTTCCGAATTTTTTTGTTTTGTTTACAGTTTATAAGTCTGCAACTTTGCATGGCCTGATCCATGCAAATATTCAATCACTTTTTAAGTTATGCTGGCTGTGTTACTGCCCCATGAGAAGGTGTTCTAGAGCCAAAGCAGGAGAAACACACTTCCTTTTACTGGTTTTATGTCTTCTGCCTTTTCCCAGGTGTCCCCCTGCTACAATGAAGTAATGGAGAAAGTACAGAGCAGTGTTCAATTTACCACCTGAATGCTCCTCATTAGTTTGCATGTCTCTATCTTGCACCTTCTTATTTATCTTCCTTTTATCTTCCAGCAGAATAGTCACATTTATTTTTTCATTTTTTCTTGGTTCCCAAAAAACATTTTCTCCAGAAGGAACTTTTTGCTGTTGTATTGTTTTTGCTGCAGGAAAACCAGAACTCAGTACACAACTTCAGATAACGGACTTGCCTCCGCAGATTCTATCATCCTCACAGGCCACCATCATGTAACCCCACAGAAGCTCCTAATCTTTGCATAGATCTTCTGGCTCAAGCAACCATCACGTTCCTCTCAGGCTGCTCTTGTCAATGTTATTAGTGACCTTAATGTCTTCTTGCCTTCACACTGCCCAAACCCTTTATTTGCCTTACTCCATCACACTCGCTTCATCTTCTCCCTTGTTTCTTTGTGGCTTTATTGACCTCCTTGGCACTCTCTGACCATTTGCCGACGTATTTTATCAGAGGGTATGAACTGCCAGGGATTTTAGCCCTGTCTCTCCCTACCACTTGTATAACCTGTTACTTTCATCAGCTGCTGGCTATGGAACCACTCCAATGGTTTTAGTCCAGGTTTGCATATGCAATATTTATTTTTCCTCCCTCTGACCAATTTCCTCTTCTGTAACTCCTGAAAGTAGCTTCTTTTCTGCTGAAGTCAATATTTCTCTTCACACTTGAATATCATCCCACTTTCTTCCTTTCTTCTTTCCCCCATCTTGCTTTTGCTCTTCTGTACTCTCACAACCTGTTTCTCCTTCTGAAGAACTCCAGGGCCTGAAAGACATTCACAGAAAGGACAAAATATCTCTCAAACTCAGTGCCAATTTCTTATTGGTACTGCGTGGTTCTCATCTGATCTCTGGTCATGTCGCTGACACCCCTTTGCCCTATACTGGTGAGAAGAACGAACAATTTTGCTGGGTGGGGAAGTGATATATGGCTCAGACAGCATCAGAATGTGAAACAGATTCAAGAATGTATCTTTTATTGTGTGTGAAAAACAATTTTTAAAAGTTCTTTTTGGTTAAATTTTCATTGGGATGTAAGCTCTTGCCCATAGAATAGCTTTACTGCTGCTCAAAGAAAACACCACCATGGTCTTTTAACATGGATGAAATCATGTATTATTTCTTGCAGCTTTAACCTTAGTGCAGGTTGAACTATTTTTCAAAAAGTAAAAAGGTTCCAAGATCCATTATTAAGAACGAAAAAAGGACTTAGAGTGAAAGATGTCAGCCAGGCTGGATAGAGGATAATGTAAAGCACAGCCACAGTATGAAAGCTGTAATTTAGAACTTGAATTGGAAAAAAAAATACAAACCCAAGTAAAATACCTTTACATTCTCAGAGAAACATTTATTGAATGCAATTACTCAAATTCAATGAAATTATTCATTTAGTCTCCATGAAGTACTTTAACACCACTTGAATTAAACTGAAGGATTTAAAGACTGCCTTTTGATACTTGTTTGTTAAAATCAATAAGTTCCTGAGGCAAGTTAAGCTTCTGAAGGACCTGACTCTTCCAGTGGAAAAATATTCCATTAAAACCAGAACAAAATGACAACCACCTCATCTAGTCTTCATTTTTTTTCATGATAAAATCTGGAAATAAACCCAAATCCTTGTTCCAAACTTTGCACTATTGTCCAAGTTGGGAATAAGCCTTTGTGTAAGGATAGACTGTTCAAAAAGCTTCCGTTTTTACACGCTGATCATTGTAGATAGTTCCCCTGTGGTTTTACCATTAATATATTTGAGGAACAGAAAACTTAATGTATGCAGGAATGGGTTATGAGAAGCAACAGTCTGTCTTCAGTGCATTCCTGTTCCTCAGAGACAGTGTACTTCTGCTGTAACATAAAAGGTTGATGTTTTTTAGGTGAAAGAATGAATAATAAAATTCTGTATTGTAAGAAGCAGCTTGTCTTCTCAGGATTGTTTGGCTCATTCCATGTGCATTGCTCCAGTAATGTTTTATATTCAGGACTCACATTGCTCTGCACAGAGTAGTTCAGTAAACATCCAGTGGGTGTTTTTAAGTAAAAGGTTGGAAAGGAGGCTGCTCAAGTTGAATTTTGATATCAATTTCACCTAATTTCAGATATCTATACTTTAGAGGTTTGTACATGAGCTAATCCTCCTAGGACACCTTTATAATGAATGCTTGGACTGTTTTAGTAGTCTGTTGTAGAAGTGCCTATTTCTTTCTTTAGTACTTTGAATGTTCAATGACTGCAAGCTCAGATAAAGACATTTATATGTAGTCAGCTGAATGTTCCCTTGCTAGTCTTCATCTTTAGATGCTCTAGTGTCCCCTAATTTCATATATAAACTTGAAAATTTTATTGGAGGGGTCTAGCCTCCGAACCAGATGTGCCATTTGTCATTTTTGAAAACCTGCCTGCCCAGGTACAAACGTTTTGGGAAAAAATACAATTTACAGAGACTGAGACTTGCTACAACTTCACAATTAAGTCTTCAGAAAAGTCCTGTCTGTATGCAGTCCTATACTGAGTGTTATTTGGAACTTTCTTTTTTTTTTCCTTCAGATTTTGTTATCATTCCAGTCCTTCTTGAGTCCTGGTGCCAAGAGTCTCCTTAAGATCTCCAAACCAATCCTTGGCAAAAAAAAAAAAAAACAAAAAAAAAAAAAAAAAAAAAAAAAAAAAAAAAAAAAAAGAAGAAAGGAGAAGTTATTTTATTGAAATTAGAAGAGAATGAGGTATGATTAGGAAGAGCATGCCAGTGCAAGCAGCCTGTAGTTTGGCTGAGGGATGAAGAAAGGAAATTCTGGACTGGCAAAGTGAAGCCATCAAGTGGAAGCTGGTAGGATGGCAAAAGAAGCTTTCCAAGAAGCCATCACATTAGATTAGGAAAATTAGAGTCAATGAAGCAGGATGGGGTATCAGGGCAAGAAGTCTAAGAATGAAAGTAGATGAAAAGGGGGCATCAATTCTGGTTCCTTCAGAGCAAGGATGAAGGGCAGAGGTAGGCCTGGGGCAAAGCAGAGAGGGACCAAGCTGCAGGCTGGTTACTTCCTAGCAGGGAGAGAAGTAATCCCCAGGAACAGCACCAATCTCCTCAACCTTCTCTGTTGTCACCATGTATCTGTGAAGCTCCTTAGGAAGGAATGTGCCTTGATCTCCTCCAGCTGGCAGCTGGAGTCATGGCCTGTTGCTGCCCCCAGTTATCCCTGGTCCCCAGGTGGGCAAGGCTGTAGCATCAGCACTGCAGTCCTCCTGGCCCCTGGCAGCGCAGGTGGGACACACCTCCTGCATTCCTTTGCTTCCCATTATGATGTTTTCCAAGGGCAGAAAGCTTTTCTTTCCCCCTTCCTTTTGAGAAAGGAAGATCGATTGCATAGAAATAAGAACATGACATCATTAACTTGTATCAGTAAACATATGGCCTTTAAACTTATGATCACAGTCATAAGCTCATTAATTCTCTCACATGGACATTTACTATTTTCATTACCTGGATTATTGCAGCCTAATACACCATTTCTTTAAAGAACAGAATTAATATCTAAAGTCTCTAGTAATTTTTTACTGACAAAAAACCCCACATCATAAGAAGCTGAGCAAAGATGATGATGTTTGTCCCACAGGGATGTATAGAGATAGATCCTTGTCCTTGGATCCTCCATAACATTTTGGAAATATTATTTCTTTCTTTTTTTCATATTCTGAAGAAGTCACCTTATTGAAGATGGAGATCTGCAAATATGGAGAGAATCACAAAAGATGCTACATCTGACAGGCTTGTACCTTGCACGGAGATTGTTGTGAAAGGTGCTGCAGAATCTGTCAAAATGCTTAGTGCCTGAAGGCTGGGCTGCAGCCCAGGCCACTTCTCTGTATAAAGGTGTGCTCCTTGGAGAACTTGGGCCTGTGTAGACCTCTGAAAGCACAGTGGGCTGCACCTCTGCACCCCTTCCTGGTAACACGGAACAAGAGGTTTTATGGAACTGCTATGTTTACATTTGCCATGCTTTTCTGCTGGAATAAGTTTAAGGCTTTGTTTCTTTTTTTCTTTTTCCTGTAAAGTCTTTGTTTGTGTGGGAAAAAAACAACCAAACAACCCAAGATGCAAAAAGGACTGGAATAACGAAGAAGCCCCAGAGGTGACCACAGCCTGACAATGGCAGCAGACTGAAGAAAGTCTCAAGGACTCTGCTTTGCATTCTGATCTCGAGTATCCAAAGGAGACTAGCTGTGAAGGATCCTGGGAAGATGCACCGTGTTTGTGAATGAAGAGCAGCTCTTTCCATTTACAGCCGCTTCGGTTCGTTTTCCTACATAAGCACAAAAATAACCATTTTGGAGCTTTGGTGAAGGGAGGGGGAGCAAAAAAAAAGCTCCCAGAATTAACTCAGGGAAAGAAAGCCAGGTGCCATCTTTGCATTATATCCAAATGAGATGCAGCTGTTTAAATGTAAATGTTAAACAAGAGAGAAGAATGCCTTAATTAGCCCTCGAAAGGAGACAGGAAAGCTGTGAGAATGCACCTGACACTAAGCAGTATGAGATAAACTCATTCCAGCTGTCACTGAACTGACTGTTTGAAGGCAGAGCAATGCTATTTTGTGCAAACAATGTAAAATGCTTAGGGAACTGCAATTAGCATCAACATGCATAGCGTAAGTGAATGCAGCCTGCTGGTGTTTACTTGGCTTTGAATTGCTAGGGTTTGGAGTAAAAAAATAAAATTAGTTATGCATTACACACTGGAGATTTTATTCCAGGCTTTTATGCATTACTGAGAAAAAGGCACAGGAGAGTGAAAAGAAGGGAAGCCATCAATCTGACTTTAAAAGAAGATATTATACTCAAAGGTCATCCTGAGTTTTTTCCTTCCTACTTGAGCAATAAAACGTTCAGATTGAATCTATGAGAGAAATTTTCATACAAGCTGTCTGTCACATAAATAAAGCTGAAATGTCCCAAGCAGTGCGTCAATGTTACATATCTTGCCAGGTGGAAAAAGTAAAGATCTCTTTTTTTTTTTCTTTCTTAAAACATTCAAAAATAGCAGAATCAGGGTTATTTAGTATAACCAAAATGTCTAGTTTATGTCTTTATGTGTAAAATAATACATATAAATTACAAATCTATATAAGTCACTGATTGTATGTCAGTGCATGCAAGACACTGAGATATATAGAAATACATCTCTATCAAATATATCCTTGTATAGTGGCCTCTCAATAACCTTAACTATAAGCCAATTTTTTGTATGTTTTCTATACTCGTGGGAGTTCACATCAATACTAAAGGTTTTCTTATCTACTCTCTCACCAGACTTTCCTTACTAAAGCAATGCGATGAAGCTGTGCATAAAATGCCTTCATTATTTTTTTGTCAAATCTTCTGTAAATAAATACCACTTACAGAAAAGTGAAATCCCAGAGGGACTGAATTTACAAACCAGAGATTTACCTAGAGACTAAAATAAAAATACAAATCTAAAGACATTTGAAAGGAGTAAGAAGCAAACATGTAAATGGCCTTTTTAAAGTATGCTTAAAATCATCATAATGCCTCTTTTGATTCAAAGCAAAAGTTCTGACACATTAGGCAAGACTGAAGCCAAACCTTTTGAAGTTGCAGAAGCGGAACCATCTAAGGCACTCCAAGGTGCGTGAGTCCATGGGACATGATGGAATGTGTCTGTGGGTCCTGTAGGGACTGGCACATGAAGTGCATAAGCTACTATTCATCCTACTTGAGAAGTTGTGGCAGTGAAGTTCCCACACACTGGAAATATGGAAACATAATCCCCGTTTTTAAAAAGGGAAAAGATCGTGGAGCACATACTACTGGAAACTGTTCAAAGGCACTTGGAAAATAAGGAAGTGATTGGTGACAGCCAACAAGACTTTACTACAGGAAAATTATGCCTGAAAAATTTTATGTTCTGTGATGGGGCTACAGCAGTGGTGGATGAGGGAAGAGCTGGAGAGGGTCTTTTTACAAGGGCATGTAGTAAAAGGAAATTTGTTAATGGCTTTAAACTGAAAAAGGGTAGATTTCAATAAGATATTGAAAAATTCTCTACTATGAGGGTGGTGAAGCACTTGCATAGGTTGCCTAGAGAAGTTGTGGATGCCCTATTCCTGGATATGCTCAAGAACAAGTCAACAGGGCTTTAAGCAACCTGGTCTAGTGGGTGGCATCCCTGCCCATGGCAGGGGAGTTGGAAAGAGATGGTCTTTAAGGTCCCTTCTAACCCAAACCATTATATGATGCTATGATATGATAAACCTTAGGAGACATCAGCATTGGCAGAATTAGCCCGTTTTCGCATGCTTAGGTTACAGGGGTACGATTCATGGTGGATCTATGCTAGCAATCAGAGGTGCCTCTGGGAGGAGTTGATGTGGTGGGCCCAGGGCAGCACTGGCCAGAAATAATGACTAAATTATACTCATCTCCTGGCCTGTCATACCAGCTGTGTGTTTTATCCTAACTGGTCAGAAGACATGCTGTTATAGCTTGCAGCAAGATTTACAGTCACGGCACTTTTTTTCCTTTGAAATTTGACAATCTCTCTCATATATACTGAGATAAAAGACCTGGAATAAAAAAAGTTATACCAGCTATTGTTCGTTATCAGATATGTGCATGGGATGGAAGGATGAGACCAGGAACTTTTATTGTGGCACCCACAATTTGGTGCCACATGTACAGGAAACATCCATTTGTAAACACAGCAGGAGTAGCCGCACTCTGATCTCAAATACAGCATGCAGTAACATTAACACTCTGGTTACTGCTTGGTTTGCAGACTTCCCAGACTGATCAGTATTGCAAAACATCTCTTCTGCTGTGCAACAGAGTGGCTCACTTGAGGGGAATGAGCAATAACATTTATGAGACCAAATAACTCAAATATTTGCATTTAAAATGGATCCTCAGCTAGTAAACTCTTGATTTTGCATGGTATGTAAAAAAGAGTTTATATGAAGCATACATAATATTAACAGATCCCCACATGAGGGAGCAATTGATAAGAGATAGGTAACATCAATAGGCATGTACTACTCATATTCTCACAAAAGAAATCATACACAGAAAACAGGGGGATTTGAACGTATATGATGTCACTTGATTGGCACGGAAAAAATGAGGATGCTGAGGGAAGAAAAACTTTGACTCTATTCCAAATTATATTATGTTAGTGGTCTGCAAAATACTAGAGAAAGAAAAACACTGTATCTAACATTCCCTTACAGACAGAATGTGTGAGAGAATCTGGGAGCTCGTGTTTTGGGTCATATAGCTGGTACTGGCAGAAGTAGGAATAGAAATGAGGTGTCCTAACTTCCTGCTAATATATCATACCTTACTGCCTTAGATGGCATGGACTTCAGCATAGATATTTCAGTGGGGTAAAAATGGGTTTGAACTGGAGCAAAAGGCACCATTAACAAGAAACAACTGAAGGCACCAAAAAATACTTAGGTGAAACAGCCAATGTGATCTTTGCAAAACAGTCACAACGAAAGATGTCACATTGTCTAGGCTGAGAGAACTCCAGCAAACCCAACAATTTCCTAATGATGCATCAGAAAGTGAGAAGCTTCATTCTTTCCCAGATAAGTCCTAATAAAGTTTGCTTCTGTTTGAGAACAGCAGCAATAACTTTGGTTTGTCTGAAAAGTATGTTATTCTTTTCCTTGCTACCACAAATGAATCACATTGCAGTGACTGTAGTGTCTTTCTGTATGTTCTGTCTCCACAAACTAAGAGATCTAATTTTACCTATTTTTAGTCATTAAAAATGGCACTGTAGTCCCTCATTAGTTGTTTGTAATACCACTTTCAAAAGGAAAACATTCACATTGCTTTGTAGAAACAACCTCAGGTTTGCCAGCTGCTCATGCTGGTCAGCCACAGGAGAACTCTCCAAAGGTCTGTTCCCATGCTCAGCTGTCATGTTCACCCTGAGTGTCCCTGGCCTGGCTTTCTGATAAGGAGCTCCCAGACAGATGTTCATGGGTTTTGCAGTCCACCTAATCAGGAAATGATGCCAAATTAAATTTTGTGGCTCCTCAGAAGCTGTTTTGTATCACTCATATACTGTTTCCAGGCAGCCAGGAAAGATGCCAGCTGTGACACTGAAGACCTGACCACTCTGGACGGATGACATAGTGGTTGTGGCCTGCCCATCCGTGGCTGTAAAAATGATGCACTGATTTGCACAGTGATGAGCCTACAAGATTGTAACCATACCGTTAAAAAATGTCCAAACTCCCCTTGTGGCCAGCCAGTCCTATTTGGACACCCATCTTCTGCAGACCCCGTACAGGGAGGCTACATTTATAACAATAACTCTATGTGACCATGCTGTCAGGACACTACTTTCCGGTAAAGATAGTTCAGACAGAAATATGGATGGCCTAGGCCAGGCCACAGACTGCTGTTCAAGGAGACTGGAGTGGTTCCTCTGCCCTGAAGCTGATGGGAGACTGCTGCAACCCAAATGACTGCTTCCAGTTGAGGCTCAGCTATCAGACCTTGGTCTTTGCCATAGACAAGGTACACAGGACAGCACGTCTCCATATACCTGTGCCATTCAGAGTATGGTTTGCTCTATCCCCTGCTTGCCTCCAGGAGCTGTAGATGGGTGCTCAGACAGTGCTGGCCAGGAAGGATCTGTCTGGGTAGATACAGAGACACAGACCTGCCATTTCCTTGGCAGACCTTTAGCCTCCGTCTAAAGGAAGCACATTCTGACCTGAAAGTGTGCCAAAGATGGTAAAGAAAATGTGGGTGATCATGCTTGTGCCCTCAGTTGAGTGCCCTTCCAGGGACAGAGTGACACTCCAGATGGGAGAATCTCCAGTCTGTTTCAAGGGAGTTGTAGAGGGTGACAAAGCAAAGTGACTGTGATCAAAAAGAAGAGCTGCTGCCTGTGACAGCAGCCAGGAAGACTCAGGGGCAGCCAGCTGGCCAAAGAACCCAAATTATCACCTAGCTCAGAGGAGACTACAGCTCCACACTATTGTCCACAAATGGAGTTGTGGGTAAAAGAGGGGTTGGAAGGAAGGATGGGAAATAAAACAGTGACAGGGATGGCTAAAGGCAGAAAGGGAGCATCCAACGCTAATACCATGTCATCTAAGGGTGTAGCATAGCTAATTTTCAAAAGTGACACTCTCTTCTGGACTTTGAATTATAGTCTTGCTTTAGAGAAAAGATTTCCTACTATCATAGACCAGGGACAGAGTGGCATTTCTACTGCGTCTTAAGGTTTCAAAGTTTTGAGCAACCTGGACCATTCCAGTGTGGGTGTTATAATGCCATGTTTGACAGGATGCCAAAAGATGCCCTTTTTCTGTAGGTAGGTTTGGAACACAGATGATGATATTTGCCAGAGAGACTGTGGCAGATACAGGTCCTATGCAGGAAAAAGGTAGCAGGAAAAATCTTGCAGAAGAGCTGACAGACCCAAGGATATTTCATTTGGAGTGCATGTGTGAAGCAGAAATTAAGAGCATCAGCCAGGGTTGGGGGGAAGCTCTTGAGTCATATACAGAGTAGTGTAGATGTAGCTACTGATCACAGCAAGCCCTCTTCCAAAATATTCAGTGGGGTCATACCCTAAATTACTACAGCTTTCTACAACATGATGTCTCCACCATTAGGTTGCAGCCTGGCACCTGCGTTTATTAATCAGTTTTTCTCAGCTGCTGTTTAATATCCTTAGTGGTGATTACTCTTGCCTCCATGGAGTACATTTGCTGTTATTAAGTAACACTGGACAGACTAATTGTTATTATTTACTTCCTTCTTTGATGAACTTGAGCCCTTCGACGGCTGATGAATGATGCAGAGGATTATTACAAGTTAACATGAAATGAAAATCATTATATTCACAATTTCTAATCCTTTAAAGAAAAAACACTGGTCAGTAATAACAAGATAAACACTGGGAGGTTCCTACTCACTCTCTGCCTCCGAGAAAAGTGATGGTTGGTCTAAAGAGAGGCCCCAAACATGCTTCCATTCTTTGCTCCAGTGAAGCAAGTCATTGTGCTTACAACACTTTGTATGCCATAGTGGGAGACAAGAAGGGGCCAAAATTAGTCACATTTCATGGAGAATGAAGGAATTCTTATCCCTGGGTGGTCACAGACCAAGTACTATTGGCCTCTTTCTCTGAAGAAGGTCTCCCAACGACATAATGTCCTAATACAAAGGGAAGAGTCAGAAATGCTCTTGAGGTGATTGTTGCTGCTGCCTCTGGACAAAAAGTGTTTGCAAATGTTACCTATGGAGATGGATAGCAGGGTACAGCTGAGAGTATTCTTCCATGCTGTAGAGATAACGTGGGCTTTCGGCTTTCCTAACTAATCTCTTCTTAAGGAGTAAAAATTCTAATTTTGCCATGTATGTGCATGGGTTCGGGGGGTAATGAGGATGCTTGCATTGTGAAGAAGACTTCTTCTTAGTGTGGCGTACATGGCAGGTAGCAAGGGAGCAGGCTCTGAAGGTTGTATAACTGTGTTATTGACAAGGTTTTCTTCAAATGTAATGAAAATTGCAAACTAGCTTGGGGATTGATAGTATTAATTTTTTTACCATCTGTGCAGTATCTGAAGTGGTTTTATTCCTTTTTCTTTTTCTTTTTTGCCAATAACCAAAAAAAATCCCAACCCATTTGTCCTTTCATTGACTTCCTGGATCTTGGATAAACCCCATAATTCTCTCTGAGACACATCTACCATTTTTCAAAATTATAGGCAGTACAATCAATTGTGATTATTCCCTAAAACTGAAATTCAAATAGTTATTTAAATTTTTTTAAAAGTTGGGGGTTTTTTGCCACCTTTCTATTCCTTCTGTCATCACCACCTACGCATGAGTCTGCTGGTTCGATTTCCAGTGCTCTCTCACGCAGGCAGCAGAGTGAAAGAGAATGAATATAACATCCACTATCATATATTATTTGGCGTACCATTTCAAACAGTCTATTTGTCAAGACAATTAATTTGTTTATATTTTGGAGGGATAAATATTTATTCCATAAGGCCTCAGTCATACAGCCCAGACAACCACAAGATGCTTATTTGACTTGAAATTGTGCACACAGGCAATGGAGAGTCTGGTCTTGAGATCACGGGAAATTTTGATGGATGAGAGAGAAAATGATAACATTTCAAAATGTAAATGAAGTTTTTTCACTAGAACATTGACTACTGAATATTTTTTGAATGACTGAGACTTGGCTTTGATAAAACAGAGAGTTTAGTGTTAGAACTTGGCTACATTTCAGGAAACAAGTACATGAGCTAGAATAACACTTCTTATTACTTTCTTTTTGTTTTTTCTTTCTGTGTCTAAACTGCAATACAAACTCTCTTTTATGTACTCCATTATAATATTTTTAAATAGATGAGAAACAAAGTCATCTTGTATGACACTGCCCCTTATGTGCAAATGCAACTGTGATGTGTGGAAAAAGCTGCTAATGATGAGCCTACATCTTACACAGTGCTTTCCATTTATTCTCAGAATGTTTGACAAGTGAAGTCAGCACTGCTTTTCTCTTCGTACACACTAAGAGAAACTGAGGCAAAAAGCAGAGAGTCACTACACTCAAGATTGTTTAATAAGCTCTTATCCAAACTAAGATTGGAAATATGTTTTCTTTGAGTTAAAGAAAATATCAAATTAACTGCTAATGAAAATTGTTACTATAGGGCATTATAAAGGAATACTCAGATACTGTTGAAGGTGCTCTGCATAGCACAGCCTTGTATCTCAATAATTATATAAGCAAATGTGTGTATATTAATGTATTTCAATGTGTTTTGGTTGGATTGAACTGTTGTTTATGTGGTACAGAACTTACACATAGGCACTTCAAAGGAGAGATTAGCACTATCCAATTTTTATCTTAATGAGCCAGATAATCCCCTAATATAAATAAGCACAAATCTACTGAAACAAAAATCTCAGCCCCTTTCCCACGTCTGACAGGGAGAGTAGTCAAAGCCTAAATCTCAAAAATTGCTAAACTCATACTAATTTGTCTTTATCCAACATATCTTTTATTACTGTCCTCATTGTCAGTGTGGAAATCATGAACCTGCCCATCACCTGGACTCAAAGCTGAGGCACTGTCACAGGCTCTGACTTATCTGCAGATCTTCAGTATTCATGCTCATTTATTTTCTGAAATCCTGGTTAAAGTCTCATCTTCATAGCTGAAATTTGTCTATACTAACACAATTTTATGACTCAGTTCTTAAAATATCCTTTTTTCTCGCCCCAAATGAATGAAGTTTGTCCTCCTGCTGTCCATGCAGAATGCCATTGCAGCGATAGCCTGATATTTGGCTATATAGCCCTTCCAATAGCATACAACTACTGATTTAGGCATATGTAACTTATCCTCACATTCAGAGTTTTTCACAGACTATGTTCTCCCTAATCCTAAGGGGTTTGGGAAGCCACATTGTCATTTTCAGTCAGTTTATGCTACCAGTCTCCCTTATGCACTGGTTAATTTCCAAACAACCTTACGTATCTTTTCCTCCAACTTTGCCTCTCATGCTTGTAAGCAGCTTCCTTTAAACAAAGATGCCTCATTATCTTTCTTCCAGTCCCTCCCCAAAACCCTGTAGAGATGCTTACAAAACCCATATATTTGACTAGATTGCAACCATGTTATGATGGCTTGCCACCATGCTTGCCAGCGCTGTCTCATGGCTACTCTGTACTCTCTTTGTGCCTTCCTGCTGTCTTCTGTGTAAACTTGCAGTCAGAGTCACCCTGCTCAGTTTTCACTCTGTGCTTTGGTCCTGGTTTATAAGCACAGCTGAAGCCCAGCATAGGTGTCTCGGCTTTGTCAATTCTAAGAAATGAGCCTGCAGGATCCAAACACAGGTGGTATATCTACCTGCCATGTCACACTCCCCACCCTCAAAACTTCTTAACGGAGGTAAAAACCTTTGGTGTGTAAGTCTCACCTAGGAAATCTGCTCCAAGTGATGCTAAGGATCCACTTACACCTACTAATTTGCAGGTGCTGAAGCAATGCCAAGAGAACATGAAATGTTCAGACCTTTAGCAAATGTTTTGAGGGTCCAAGGAATTCTAGTCTGGATCTTTTCCAAAATCAAATTAATACAGTATCATAAAGACCAACTTAGAGACTAGGCCATAGGTAATTAGTCTCATTATGTTTTATTCACAGAAACATTTCGAGCTTGTTTTTCTAACTAAATTCCATACCTTATTCTTGTCTGTATTAGTAGTACCATGACTGTGTTGCCTGTAACAGGGGCTTACCTTTGTTGCAAGCATCCTCCAGCAGATGTGACTTCTGTTATCTACTTTAGGCTGTTGTACATATTTTCCAAACAAGTACAAGTATATGACTCTCATTAATTTATAGATAACTGTCAGGGCTGGGAACTCTTCCAGCAGACCTTATTATAGATGTATTTTATCAGTGGAGTTTAAATTAAAACAGCTGTAAAAAGCACTAGGATTATGCTCTCTCTCACACAAAGATGCAGGCATGTTCTGAACTGAGATCAATAAAGACCCTGACTCAGAGGATGTGTTGCGATTTACGTTAATGTCCGTTATGGGAAAATGATAGTCCTGCTTCTGCCTGGTGTAGGCTATGCGAGAATAAGTTCTGTGCATTCTTTCAAGGATGAAAAACACTACAAAGATACAACATTTATTTGGCAGTTCATATCAGTACTTCAGAGCACTTTTTTGGCAGATTAAATTGCAAGAATTGGTAACTGAGTAATGTGAAGTCTGTTAAAATAGTCTAGGTTGTTGCACTTGCACTGTAATTTCTACAGCTAACAAGAAAATTGTATTGTCATGCAAAATCTATCTCATAACAATTTAACCCAAAAGGTCGTCTGAATCAGGAATGCCAGTGCTCTCTTTCAAAGAAGAAAAGAAAAAAAAAGGAATAAAAGAAAATGGAAGGACACAAGGGGATTTTTGTAAAACATTCCTTGAACAAAATTCGTGAATTCTATCCTCTGCCAGGAAAGGAACACTAAAAGCTTCTGGAAATTTCCTAAGTTCTTAGTCAAGTTCATGATACTATTCTGTGCCCTGAAGAAAATTGTAGCCATTTGTTTAAGCAATGAAGTATCCATCTGTTCTATCTTGGTTTAAAGAAGTCGTATATTTTCGAGAACCTCAAGGCAATGTTTACTGAAAGCATAAAATGTCCCTGAAGTGACATCACAGAAACAAAATATAGATGGCAGAATTTTAAAGCTCACAATCAGAGGAAAATGCAGTTACAGTTTCATCCAGACACATGCACATAATTATATCTGTATATATAAATAAAGAATAAACAGGGACAGAAGGAGCACTGGATTTACTTTAAAAATAAATGACCAATTTCAGCTGACTTAGCTGGTTAGCAGGGAATCACTCTAAATAAAATAAATGAATTTTTCTTTTGTGTGACAAGCAGAAACTAAATTAAACATCAACTTACATGTACTGTATGAAATATTCACGTTATGTATTCCACTACAACTTTACTCAACATATATGTAAATATGTATTCAGGCAATTTTGGAACAATACAGAATGTCTCAAGAAAAATTCTAAAGCCGGTTAATCTAGACTAATTTTATTTATATTGTATGCCACATAGAGAAATGTTAGTAAAAAGAACCTAATTGCAGCCCACCAGTGCAAGGCTTCAGATAACTGATAAGAAATATCTGGTTAGTCTCCTGAGTATTTGGAATAAATTGGCTGGGCCCAGAGAGTGGCGGTGGTCACTAGACTAGGTGTTCCCCAGGGCTCAGTATTTGGGCTAGCCCTGTTTAATATCTTTATCAATGGTCTGGATCAGGCCAAGTGCCAAGTGCTGCCCTTGGGTCACAACAACTCCATGCATCACTACAGTATGGGGGCAGAGTGGCTGGAAAGCTGCCTGACAGAAAAGGACCTGGGGGTGCTGGCAAACAGCGGCTGAACATGATCCAGCTGTGCCCAGGTGGCCAAGAAGGCCAATGGCATCCTGGCCTGGATCAGCAGTGGTGTGGCCAGCAGGAGCAGGGCAGTGACCATCCCCCTGTACTCGGCACTGCTGAGGCCACACCTCCAATCCTGTGTTCAGTTCTGGGCCCCTCACTGCAAGAAAGGCATTGAGGGGCTGGAGCGTGTCCAGAGAAGGGCAACGGAGCTGGGGAAGGGTCTGGAGCACAAGTGCTGTGAGGAGCAGCTGAGGGAGCTGGGGGTGTTTAGCCTGGAGAAAAGGAGGCTCAGGGGGGACCTTATCACTCTCTACGACTGCCTGAAGGGAGGGTGTAGCCAGGTGGGGACTGGTCTCTCCTCCCAGGTAACAAGTGAGGAAATGGCCTCAAGATGTGCCAGGAGAGGTTTAAATTGGATATTAGGAAAAGTTTTTTCACTGGAACGGTTTCAAAGCCTTGGAACTGGCTCTCCAGGGAAGTAGTGGAGTCATCCCTGAAAATGTTCAAAAGACATGTAGATAAGGCACTTGAAGGCATGGTTTGATGGTGAACATGGTGGTGCTGGATTGTTGGACTCGATGATCTTTTCCAGCTTTAACACTTCTAAGATTCTATGATTCTGTCAGTGAAATCTGTCTCTCAAGCTAACTTTGATTCCATTATATTAAAAATAATATAAATTCTAATATTCTGCAGAAATACAACAGAAATAAAAGAATGTGCAGTATTTTCCGAAGTCCCAAGTGTTTGGGGGATCCATTAGGAGCAGTAGTTGAGGTACGAATTTGGGGATTTCTCTCATCTTGCTGAAAGGCTTTTCATAAATCTTTATCAGTAGAACATTTACCAGTAGAACACAATAGTCCTCTGTATTCTGAATGCTGAGACAGACTTTCTGCTTGTTGACAGGCATGCAATTTTCACTAATCGGTGCATAATTTAATACATCATATTATTCTTGGCATTCCTGAATAGTTAAGTCCCTGATTCCCCTCTTGTGTAAATACGGTGAGGACTACCAGTATTTAACCATGACTATGATGACTGAGTCATAAATAAGAGCCCTGATGTAAAATATAAGAGTAATAAAAATCACTAAGATAGAAAATCAGATTAAGTGGAACATTGCACAGGAGCCAGAGGAAAAGATTAAGAGACTGGATATAAAACTTAGAATTGCACACATTTAGAAGAGGAAGATATTCAGCTACCTTGATAACAACCTATTTTCCACAGCTCCTAATGGAAGAATCTATTCAGTGATTTAGGGAGAAAACAGAAGGAGAGAGGAGCAGGACAGGGAGACTGGGTGTATGTTTGAAGTAGGTAACTCAGTGCTTAAAGTAGACTGAAAGATATATATAAGGACGACCACCATTAGTGCATTTAGACAGCTTGCCAGCATGCAACTGTATCTTTCTCCATGTCCCCACCCATCTGCTCCCTTCACCCAGTCCTCCAACACCAATTGATGTCCTGACTGTTCCTCCTGCTTCCTCTTCTGTGGTCCCCATCCTTCTTTGCTCTGTGCTGTTAGGAAAGAGTTAAGTTGTTTTGCTAGATGCTTTCTGTTTCCTCTCTCTCCTCTTTTTGCCTAAGGAATAGGCTCATGGGAGCAGGGGTTGAAGCTCTCTCCACCTTTTGCAATGGCCCTCCTGTCTCTTTTGCTCCTGGGCAGGCAGCAGCGGGGCAGCCAGCCAGGCGGATGGAAATCCTCTAGAGGGGGAGCTGGAAATATGCAGTGACCCACTTGCTGTTTCCAAGCTATGTTGCCCTGTTCTGTGTTCTGCCGGTCTGGACCATTTCAAACACCACAAAGTAGAGTTAGCATACACTATGTACACACTAGAGGGGACATCCAGCACAGTTATAAAGCTGGCATGCAGCTTTAAGTTTAGTCACTAGGCCTGCAAGACTGAAGATGTTAGGTTTGCCTAAACCTTACATCTGTTTATTGCTGATTTTATGTATCCTATTGATCTGCACATCCAGAGATCAGCCTAGCTCCCTAGGCTTACATATTTATACGTTTTGTGGCTGTGCTATGCTATACCACTATCTAGTTCCTCAATAACTTCCATTACATTTATGCTGTACAGCAAAAGTATTAGATAAACGCTAAAGAAATAGTACTTGATTCAGTACTTTAAAACAAATTAAAAATATTGAATCAAGACATTGCAGTTTCAGGTCTTTGAGCCCAAATAACATTGAAATATTTCATAGAAAAAATGGTAACGATGGAATTATATCCACATTTAAACTTACCAGCAACTATTCTGTTTCTTCAATTGCTCTGCATTACACATTTTCTGCCATAAAAGTTATATGTTAGCCTATTTAGGGCTGTTTTGTATGAGGCTCGGGTATGATTTGTTAAGTGGCAGTAATGTTACAAAGAGTATTGATTCTGCAATGTTTTCCATGTGATGCTTGGCAACATTTTTTCAGATGAACAATTTAATTTTACTAGTGCAGAGGTCATAGCTCATGCTGTGTTACAGCATCATAAATGAAAGGCTTCGGTGAAGTTGCATTATATTTAACCCACTGCAATCAAGAATGACTTTATGTCGGTGTCTGCTCAGACAACTAAATATGATTTGAATACTTGGGAGCTGCATAAATTTTACATCATTTGCAACCTGTCCACTGTACCAGTCACTGCATTTTGTGTAGCCTTTCTAGCAGCAGTGAGATATCAGAGATTGCAATATAAGGTAACCCACTAATCACATACAAAGAATTGTGAATAGGATACTGAAGATTTTTTTCTGCAACAGGAGAAATTAAGAATAACCACCTATGAATGGTTCTATTCTATGCAAAGTGTTTTGGTCAAGACCTCACTGTCCACATGACCAGTGATGTGTGGCATCCCTCAGGGGCTGATGCCCACTGAGGTGGATACTGTTCAACATTGCATCTTTGTTGGTGACATGGACAGGGGGATGGCATGCACTCTCAGCAAATTTGCCAATGACACCGAGCTATGTGGTGCAGCTTACATGCTGGAGGGAAGGGGTGTTATCCAGAGGGACCTGGACAGGCTTTAGAGGTGGGCCTGTGTTAAGCTCATGAAGTTCAACAAGGTGAAGAGCAATGTCCTGCACCTGGGTTGTAACAAACCCAGACATACCTGCAGGCTGGGCAGAGAATGGACTGAGAACAACTCTGCAGAGTAAGATTTGGGTTTGATGGTTTATGAAAAACTCAACAGGACCCAGCAAAGTGCACTTGCAGCCCAGAAAGCCAAGAGAATCTTGGGCTGCACCAAAAGCAGCATGGCCATCAAGTCAAAGGAGGTGATCCTGCTCTACTCTGCTCTTGAGACACCCCACCTGGAGTGCTGCATCCAGGTCTGTGGCCAACATAAGAAAAACATGGAACTGTTGGAGTAAGTCCAAAGCAAACCATGAAGTTGATAACCAGATAGGAGCACCTCTCCTATGAAGACAGGCTGAGAAATTTTGGGGCTGTTCAGCCTGGAGAAATGAAGGCTCTGGGGAGATCTTGTAACAACATTTTAGTATCTGAAACGGATCTACAGGAAAGCTGGAGAGGGACTCTTTGTCAGGAACTGCTGTAACAGGACAAGGAGTAATGGGTACTGAAAGAGGGGAAACTTAGTTTAGATACTAGAAAGACATTCTTTACTGTGAGAGTGGTGAGGTACTGAAACAGGTTGCCCAGGGAGGTTATGGATGCCCCATCCCCAGCAGTGTTCAAGGCTAGGCTGGAAAAGGCCGTGAGCAACCTGGTCTAGCGGGAGGTATCCCTGCTCATGGCAGGGAGGATTGGGACTCAAGAACCCCCCAGGACCACTGAGGCCTTTCAAAGATAATCAAGAGTGGCCTTGTGATGACACAGTTCAGCAGCATCAGCACTTCTGAGTGTATCACAGTAAGTCCCATGAACTTGTATATTTTGAGTTTGTTTGAGTGTTCCCTAACCTGACCCTTCTTCACTGAGAAGGGGTAATCCTTGCTACAGACTTCCCTTCTGGCCTCAGAGGTCTTGAATTACTGATGGCCAGTCTTACCAGAGAAGACAGAGGTGAAGTAGGTACTGAGTACCTCAGCCTTTTTTGTGTCCTATGCCTCTACGTCCCCATTCTCACTCAGCAACTGACCCAAAGTCTCCCTTGTCTTCCTCTTTTGATGCTGAGGTACCTGTAGAAAACTTTCGTATTGCCCTTCATTCTCCTGCCAGATTAAACTGGCAGATACAGATTTTAATAAATTTTACCCGTTAAAGAAGTAGTTTTCTTCCTCCCTTTGAAAGCAGGGCTTAGAAATGATTCTGCCAGAAGTAGACAGGGTATGGGTGTCTTGACTCTCTGAGTGTACAGTCTTGGTTAATATCACTGAAAACTTTTAATTGTGTGAGAGATGATTTTAGTGTTAAGAAATGTATGAAAAGAATGGAGTTACATTTCCTCTTAAGCTAATACTGAAAATTTAATCCTCTTTTTTTCCTGTTTTTACTTCAGTGACTTCAGCAGGAATTCTGAAATATTGTATTTTTCTGCATTTCAAAGCAAGCAATTCTTATGCAATTGCTGTGTTCTTCAGTGCAAATCTATCCTGCATAATGAAAAATGGTGCAGAGGTAACTCACTTATATAGTTAAATATATTCAGGCAGCTGAACAACTCTACAAGTAGGTGACGAAAAATATCCACAGCTAAATGTACCATGCAAGCTACTATCTCTGAGTGATACTGTGATGCCTAAACACTCATCTGTAATTAGGCTGAGTATCTTTATTAAAGAGCTTATAAGAAAGCTCATGTAGAGAGCTGGTTGCTTCATCCAAGGTATTACTTTGCATCTAAGCAGTGAATAAATTGGTTTTTCTTGTCCAGTATCCCAAGTATCTAGACTTTTTCTTTCTAAACACTTCAGCTTCTCATGCAACTATATTTTACCCTCTTGGCTTGACCATTGCACATTCTTTTCTCATTCTGAACTTAGTTCGCTTTGTTGCTGAAAAGAATTTACTCTGTATGCCACTGCTGAAAAAAATATCCGAAGCCTGAAGTGGTGTGTCTCTCTTCCCACGTGCTTCCCACTGTTAAATAAAATCTATCTATCATTAAAACCTTCTGCAGCCTGGTGCTGCTCCAGCTATTGTCTTTTGTTGAATCATTGCTCTCATCCTTCCTGCATCTGTGATGCTACTTCTTATTCATGTCTAATTCAACCCACTGTTATCAATGGCTTATTTTCATGGGATGTCTTGGTTTCTTCAGGAAGAGCCTGTCCTAGGACTACTCCCACTCAATACTTCAAGGAATTACTTATTCAGTGATTTGCATTAATGTCTGTATGATACCAATCGGAAAGGCTGGTAAGCTTTTGAAGAGTGGAGTCAAAATCCAAATAATATAAACTGAAGAATACATAAAAATCAACACAATGACATTTGCTAAGGGCAAGTAGAAAGCACTAGCCTTAAGATAAAAGAAAATAAAAAACATGAGCCTAATTCAGGAAATAACTGCTTCTGTAAGACTTCAAGAGTGTAGGAATAGGAGTCATCAGCGTCAGGTGACACTGTGTGCATTGTGCAAATGTCACCAGGGCTGTATTAACAGAACTGTTTTATTTAACAAGTCAGCTGCATTCTCGCTTCAGAAGGTGTTCACTTGCTCACTCGGCTGGTATTTTCGTATTTTGTACTGCATAAAAAGCCCAGAAAACATCTATGAACTGAGTACTGAATCTTTGAGCCATTGCAATGGCAAAAGCAATGGCAAAGATGTATGCAGAGTACATCTGTGTCTTTTGTACCTCTGTGTCTTTTGTACCTCTGTGTCTTTTTGTCCCAGGGTCCCATACAAAATGCATTCTGAGAGATCACTTCTAGAAGACCTCTTATTCCAGGACTAAGCTTTTTAAGGATTCTCAGCTCCCAGATCTGGTTGTGTTCTATGGCTGTGTACCCAGAGCAGACCAGGACTGGCTATTCACAAGGTCTTCCCCAGGATACTGGCTTTTTTGAAAAGGCCTTGAGGGGTATGCAATGGGGGGAGCCATGGCACACCCCAGTGCAGGACTGGGGCTGCAGTGCACACTGCACAAGAACACCAACAGCTGCATTGTCTTTCCTCAAAATATCTTCTGGATGGGGCCTCAATGAGATGAAGTGCTGGGATGAAATAAAAGAATGTAGGGACAACTGTAAGATGTCAGACCCAATGACTAGGGAGGAGTATATGGAAAAAATCTTGAAGAATGGTTACAACCCAGTAACAAATTTCAAAGCATATCACCGAGAAGGAGGAAAACCAGAAAAATAATGATTTTGCAATAATAAGATCTCCAGCAAACACAAGCAGAGAAAAAGGAACTGTGGTTTAAAGATCCCACCTGCTGGATTTTAGGGTATCCACTTCTGTCTGTAAATAAATGAATACTGGTTTTATAGCAATTCCACACATTTATTATCCATTGGCTGTATTAGAATTAAGCATACTACTGAAAAAATTGTACCCTCTAGGTAAGAACTGGCTTTTTTCTCTCTCAGCTCTTCACTCTGTAGTCTTCAGTTCAGAATTCACCAGGGAGATGAGTCAACAATTTTTATCCTTCAGCAGGTTCCTTACAGGAATCTATGAGTTTCTTCACAAGGTTTTTCCAGAGTCTAGAACAGGCACCTTCCTTAAAGTACTAAAATATATATAACCTAGTCTTATCTTCAGAGCTTCCAGATTTCTCAACAAATGTGCTTATTGCAGAGGTGAAAAGGCATTAAAAATAAAAAAGAATATACTGAATTTATAGCCTCCCTCATAGAGCCAGAAACTTATTATGCAAACTTGAAGAGTAAATTCGGTAGACATCAGAAAAGAAGCACTATATTTAACTACTAAAAAAGCTTATTGCTTAAAATATTTAAATATATAAATATAAGAAGGTAGAAAAAACATAAAACACAGTATTTTTTCTCACCATCTCAGTATCTGGAACTCTGTGGAAAACTGACAGCAGTTGTCTAGCTTGAGCTCCCAAAGAGATTCAAGGGCAACTCTATATCATTGAATACATACCCTAATCCTAAATTTTCAACTTTCTTTGCTTCTGTAGGGGTTATATTAGAGCCAACTCACCAGCCTTTTGTTACAAACAGTCTATGCATGTAGGAGACATTCTAACAAAATGAGCCAAATAGAGTTTTATAGCATGAATGTTTAGTGGTCCTGATTGAACTGAATGTTGGTGCCACTATTGTAGTGCTGTTTGCCCACTATTGTTGATCTTAAGGTATTCTTTCAGGATTTTTAGCTCTAGAGATTTTGAAGTTCTGGGATTCTCACTGTCAGCCATACCATCACTGGCCAGGTCATAGTCTAATCACAAATACCAAAATATTCCTGTAAATTAATTTATTTCCTCCATCATCACCAAAAATGTGAAATATTTAGTCCATTCCTGGTGTAAACTTGGTGAAGGATGCACTGGTGCTGTAGGGCATGCTTTCTTGAAATGCAGAGTAGTTGGCAAAACCAGAAATATGCCCAAGTACCTGAACAGCATTTGTTTGAACTCAACCCAGGAAAAACTTGGTGAATTATTCATGTGGTAGCTCATGGCTACCTTTCAAGCACATGAAGACACAGGTATAGAGGCAGGGGCAGGGCATCCACCATTCAGCCCAGTGATAAGAGGGAATTGGAGACGGTACATACAGAGACAATCTGCCTTCCCATTTTAACTGCTCCACACAGACTGACTAAAGAATGAAGCTTCTTTGCCCCCTGTATTACTTTGTGCTTTCCCAGGAGAATCCATAGAATTGTTGAATAGTTTGTGTGGGACGGGACTTTTAAAGATCATCTAGTCCACTCCCCTGCAATGAACAGGGACACCTTCAGCTCAATCAGGTTGCTTAGAGCCCTGACCAACTTCGCTTTGAATGTTTCCAGGGATGGGGCATCCACCACCTCTCTGGGCAACCTGTACCAGTGTTTTACCACCATCATTGTAAAAAACTTCTTCCTTACATCTTATAATGTGGTGACTTACACCATGATGCCTGAACCTCTCCTGAGAACATATCTGCCATTGAAGAGCAAAAAGAGGGTGCTTTCTTGGTGTCATGCCAGCTAGAGAGAACACTGCCTTAGTCTTTCTGAAAGAGGAAAGAGATATTATTAAACCTTACACATTGAAATAAATGGTCAATAAAATTCATTGAAATGCTGTTTTTACTAACTATTTACAGTGTAAAAGGCCTGGTGTTAAATCATACATTAAAATAAAGCTTGCACAGGGTTCCCATTTGTTATGGCAAATTTTGTGACAGATGGAAAAACATTTCATCAGAGATTGCATTAATGCAATGTGTATTTTTCCAGTGACACTTTGCTTGTATGCTTACTTGATGGATGGAAGACATTTATTTACAGATGATGCATAACTACCCAACTATCAACATATCTAACTGCCTGTAACATGTCAAAATACAATTATTTTTTCATATATATTTCCACTGCAGTAGAAGCAGAATTTTCCACTTGCCCCACAGACACAGTAAAAGGCCTATAATAAAAACGTAACCCCTCATTTTACATAAAAATGCTAATTCTCCTAAAAGACTCGGAAATATCTTTCAAAGCCTGAGGCTGGGATTCAATTCTGATGCTACTGGAGTGGTCTGAGGAAAGATATGCTTCAATCCATGTAGAGGGAGATTTCTTCTGCCCAGTAAATAACCCACAGGCAGTTCCCAGTTTCTCAAGTCCGTTGTGCCACTTGGGCCAAAAATCTTTGGCGCTGTGGTGGTACAAAACAAAGAAATAGTGCCATTATGAGCAAGAAGACAGTGCTTTAAATGCCTCCATCAATCACCTCTCATAACTGATATCCATGCAGATATTAATCACTTAAATCAATGGTCCTCATGACCCCAAAGTTCATATTCAGCCACTCAAACTGCACCTATCAAAAAAAGAAGGGGCTTTGTTTGCCAGGAACAGAGTACTTCTGCACACAGTAATGGTAAGGATTGCTGCATCACTCCCACCTGGCCAACGCTCACTTCTGAGCAGCTCTGAAGGTTGCTGTAGATAAAAATTACTGTATTGGCTTAATGTAATATAGATTCAGAGACCCAGTCAATGCTATTCTTGCCTTGACCCGGTAATTGGTGCACTGCATTTAAGGGAAAAAAAGATCTTGGCAGGAAATAGGAAAGTGTTCTCCTAATCAATTAAGCTGTCTATTCATCAGAAACACCAGGGAACTCAGCTGTATCCCCGGGGAAGGAATTCAAGTGTTGAATTTTGGGTGGCATTTTTAAATGCCAGGCACAACAACTTACAAATCCTGTAGTCTCTTCTTTACATAAATAATTGGTGTTAATTAAAAATTTGCTGAGAACACTGATCATGCCCAAGTGCAGTCACATGTATGCCACCAATATTTTCAAAGAGGTGGAAAACACTGCTCCTGGCTGAAATATTTGAGCTATTTCTGTCTGAGGTTTGAGTTATCACAAGTGTCAGCACGAACTGTGGTGGATCTGTGGGCAGTGTAGCCCCATCCACTCCCCTTTCGTGAACCTGTGTTGTCTCACAGACAACAAAGAGGACATTAAAGGAAAACTGATGTGAGGCTCAGCAGTGTCCAAATATGCAGAGAGCGTTGGGCAGCTGGGAAGTGAGATTGGGTGTGGATGCATGTCTGTGGAACAGGTTTGGTTCACACTCAGAGGTGGCATGTGTGCTCATGTGTGCCTCTTACTGTGTACCCCCTCACCAGCTGTCATGGCAGATGACATGGGGCACCAGATGATGACTGATTTTTCCAACTCAGACCGCAAATCCCTCCTCCTTTTGACCAAAAGAAAGATGGATTTAAGTCAAAGTGGATGTCCTTTTGAAACTTTAGTGACGTCTTCCCAAATATTATGTGAGTACAAGATTTTTCTAAGCTATATTTGAAAAAAAAATAAAAAGCCAATTGATATGGAAAAAAACCCATAGAAAATCGCTGGAAAGAGAAGTTGAAACACATACACCCACAGCATCTCCTTACCTTTTTGGAAGTGCACTCTGATGTCCAGGTTTCCGTATTTTTTTCTGTTTCACTTAGACATCTGAAGACTTGAGGTTTCTTCTTTTCACAAAGAGGCAAAGATTGTAACTCCTGAAAGAGGTTCCTACCTATACAATTAGTCTTCATTAGATTTCTATCTTCCTTCTTCATGCCAAGTATTTCTTCTGTTGCCCAAGTTTCAAGACTGTTCTCATTTACTTTTTCTCTTGAATCAACTCACAGTTAAGTTATATTTACTTGCTGTTTTTAGTCCTTCTTTCATTTCATTTTCTTTGGGCTTGGTGAGAGTAAGTGTTCAGACAAACACGTTAGAGGGCATATTTTCAAAATATGTATTTCACTGTGCTCTGGCTAGGTTGTCTTCTGTTTTTAATGTTGAGAGGAGTGGATGACCCACTGCAAATTAGCTTGGCTTCTGAAAGTACTGCCATTGCCTATTTATAAAGCCAAACAGCACCATAAATGTTTTAGAAGAGCAGCACAGGAAGCACAAGCAAACAAACATGGCAAGGTACTACAGGTCTGTTGCACTTGCTTCTGGCTTCTGTCCACCAGCCTTCCTTCCTTCAGCTGTCCTTCCCTGCCCTGACAGCTTGACAGAGGCACCATTTACTAAACACTCACTCAGTAGCCGGCTCCCAGTACCCATCTATTGATTAGCTGGCTACTGCCAGGAAGGTGCTATCAAACTTAATTGCAAAGAGTATGTCAGAGAGGGCGTTTATTAGGATGTCTCTCTTCTGCCCTCCTGCTGGTTCTATCAAAATATGTAACAATTTATTCATTGCTGAAAGTTACAGGCAGGAATGAGCCCTTTAGCATTCCTGCAGTAGTGGACTATGGAAAAAGGGGCTCATGAGCTCTCCCTAAGCTACCTCTCCCAGTGCCACCGACCACGGCAGTGTCCCAACAGGTAGATGCACTGCTGCAGGGAGCTGAGAGGGGATTTCTTATGTTCTTAAATGTGAGACATCTGTTCCTGTCAAATGTGGTTGAAGTTGCCTGACAGCTTTAGAAGTTATGGGGACTGTGGGAGAACGAATAGGAAGAGGGACTGTAAAAGCTTCATTTCCTTAGAAACCAGGCAAAAATATTCCAAGCCATTATCTCTTTATGAATTATTTCTGTAAAGATTGCTCTTTACATGCTTTAAATATCTGAGCTACACCACCGGAACTCTAGCAGTGTACAAGCTTTCTATGAGCATTCTGATATTATGTCTTGATTTGCTTGAAAAACACAAGAAAGTGAGGAGGTACAGATAAACATTTCAACTGTGTTTTACCTGTCTAAGTCTAAACAGTGCATTTCTCTGTGTAGCAAGCCAGCTCTGCCTGCCATGAAGGCAGAGCACAATTCACAGCTCCTCTGCTCTCCCTCCAGGTCATCATGTCTTCACGAGAAAAGCAGGATTGAAAGGGGTCACCTCTGAGGCTTCATCGCCCAGGAGACCTTTCATACAGAGCTGTCACTTGTGGCCAGAAGTTGTAGCAGTCCTTGCAGTGCATCAACTCTGTAGTGCATTGATTCTTCTCATGCGGCAATTCCCGAGCATTTATTACTTTACTTCTGAAAAGAATACGCGTGCTGCAAGAAGACCATAGGAATTGGCTTTTAACCAGAAATCATGCACAACCTCCTTTTGCAGCTTGTGGTGTCTCTGTGGAGGTATGCTGTGTGTTTAATTAAACCTTGGGATTCCTTTGTTTTTCATTTGTTTTTCTGACATGATGTGAACAAGCTTTGTGGTTTATACAAGTCCAGTATTTTCATAATATGTTTTTACAGATGCTTGTGAGACTTAGCTGAGGTCAATCAGGGAATCTATCAAATACATAAAGGTTAACACTGGTAAATCTAGACACTCAATAATTTTATACAGTTTGCTTTAGTGGAATTTCTTCTTTTTATCTTATAATTTTAGGACTTCGTATGAAATACAGTAGAGGAACTACAGCAAAACCAGAACTCAATTAACCTAAAACTTTAGGTCTGTATCCTCTTTCTTCTTTTAAAAATTAATTAACGAATTAATTAATTATTTAATTCAATATTAAAAGAATGCTTGGAGTCTGCGTGATTCTTTCTTTTCTAATTTTGAAAGAGAAAACAGATTCAGTAGTGAAAGTGAGACACAGGGAAAAACTGGAAATAAACGGTGCTGAAAAGTGATTAGTCTCTGCTGAAAATTTATAATGATCATCCTTGTATTTTTTCAGTCCAAAAGTATCACTGGCTTTAGAAATGGCTTTTTGAAATGTGTTTCAGAAACATTCATGGTCGGTGTAATATCAAGCCCTCAGAGCAGAGGAAGTACGGCCAGTAGCTGAACCCAGTAAGTAGTGCTGGCTGCTGCCCTTACGGGCTGAGTAGCTCAGACTCTCATGTGCTATCCCATGGCTTTCCACCACATGCAAATGCTACAAAAACAGCAGAGATTTATCCTTGTTTGTAGGGTCATTGAAGCTTATGCTTTCCAAGAATATTCATGCTAACAAAGTCCAAATTTATTTGGTACAAATCATCACAGTAATAGAAATGAAGATATTTTAGTGGTAAGAATAATCAGGGACAGCCCTCTGCTCTTCCATATCTGTAGATTCAGATTAGATCTCTGTTTTAGAAGAAATGTTCTGTCTTAAATTGAATGTAGAAACCTGAGGGAAAATATTAGTGGGTGAGGTTCTTTAGCTTGAGCTTTTAACCTGGCCAGACTAGTAGTCTCCAATAAAGTTTCTGGACTGATGCAAAGTTCTTTTATAATTTAAACAAATTACTTCTTGTAAGTGCATATAGAATCATAGAACATCCTGAGCTGGAAAGGACCTACAAGGATTATCAAGTTCAGCTCCTATTTCGGTCCAGCAAGATATAAATGTGTGCAGTAGGCAGTTTGCCTGAGGTACTGGTGTTTCAAATAACTAGATGAGGTTTTTCTCTTCTTCATATTTGTGTTTAAATGTACAGCCTGTCACTGCAAAATCAACGTGAAATTTTATATTTTAAATTCAAGTATCCCACACCAATCTGGTAACTGAACTTGTTTAACAATCATAGAAAGAATTTGAGGCATTAAGAATTAAATATATAGCATGAATATTAAATCTTTATGATTTCTGGCTAAAATTCAAACTGATATTAAAGCAGGATGAAGAGTATTTATTTATTCATTTAAAATAGGTTTTTAAAATGATATAATAATTAAATTAAACACACTTTTGTTTAATATTTAAAGAAAATAATTAATATTTAAATACAGAAATGTATTTCCTAATTTAAGGAAAAAATAGAACTATACGAAAACAAACTAAAATAAAAATGGGTAACGTAAATCAATAAGTAACCCCTATCCTAAATAGCCCACCATTGCTAAATATTTATTTAAAGATTAAACCCATTAAAATTATTTTATATGCAAATTAACTTATGGTTAATTATGAAGTTTTTATTAAAATTTGTTGGACATTGATTATTTTGTAACTCAGCTTTGTATTGGCTATGGTTACTCTTTCTTGTCAGATCGAAAACTTACAGAAACATCTCACTTGGAAAAGAAGTTATTTGGCAGAAGCAGTAGCAGACAGAAATGCTTTCTTAAATTTCTCATTTTATTGTGATTTTCAAGAAAACGTTGTTTGAAAAGAAAAGTTGGTTTTCTTGCAGATGTGCTTTGATTTGATCCCTTTTCTGAAGTTGTTTCTATTTCTAGTTGTTAGGAAAGCCAAAATCTTTCAGATCTGCAGAATTTGAGCTAGAAAGTACAATGAGAGTATATATTACGAGAAAACCAACATGCTGTTCTTTCTTTCTTTCTCTCATTCTCTCATTCTCTCATATAAAAAAAAATATACTTATTTTCTGAAGTATAAGACCATATTTTTTGTCTTACAGCTCATGAGCCAAAACATACAGGACAGAAAAATTCTAACTAATATACTTAGAAAAAAATCATGCATATGAATGAAGTCATAATATTCTGGAAGATTTTTGTTGGCTTCAAACAAATTTGACAAGATCTGCTGGTGTCTGGATAAGAATTACTGCACCTTTATTACACAATTGGTCCTTATTTGCTCTCAAATTCCGTGGAACACCTCAGTGTAATTACAAGTTCTAGTGCACGGCACAATGAACAAATGTAGGGCATTTGTAAATTCCTCTTTTCTCATGTTCCACCTACTGTGGCACCAAATCTTGGAATCATTCCTGCTGAAATTAGGGCAAAATCCCCGTGGCTGAAGACTGCAGGGAGCACGGCATTATAGAAGCAAAGTCTGGCTTTTGGAATCATGGTGGTGCTCTGGTGGATCCCAAAAGGATGTTCTGGGCTCTGGCAGATGCAGGTGTTGGTGAAGCGGGCTGGAGCTGTTTCAGGGCTGAGTCCCAGCAGACCCTCTCTCTTCCAGAGGTGCTGACTCTCACCTCAGACCCCAGCATTACCACCCTGGCAAGGGTACCACCCTGACTCTGCGTGGTGGTCAGGTCACCTCTGATGGACCAAGGGTGCAAAGCTTCTGGAGATGTAGGGTGTGGGATCTACTTCTCGACACCTTCAGGACAATGGATAAGGGTTCTGCCAATGTGAGTCTTCCTCGACTGTATGCACAAATGGTGTCCCCTGGATTATACTGTGCTACTCTCTAATGTGTAAGGGAAGAACTTCTCTTTGCTTCCTGGCCGGGAGAATACAGTGTACCCAACCACTCTATGTGAGCTGGTATCTTTTCCAAATGATCACCCAGGAAGAAGAGGATGGGAAATAAAACATATTTTTCTCTCAAGGAGAGAGAAATGTGATTGCAGGATAAAAAGAAAGTAGCAACAGATCTATAGTTAATAAGAATAACAAAGTTAATATAAAATGTGATAAAATAAATGTAACCCTTTGATCTTTTAACAGACAGACTTTTTATTCAGTGAAATTTGAATATTTAAAAGATAATATTTTCTAATTAGCTCTTTCTTTAGCCCTTGGTATGAATATCTAACATTTCCATGATGGGGAATATAATCCGGTGAGATTCACGTGGCTGATAGCCCTCTCTGTGTTCCCAAGTGCCTTCAACTATGCATGACATTGGGGTGAAATTTGTGCAGTCTGACTCTCCCTGGAAACCAGATGTAGAAGATGCCAAAGAAAATTCTCCATCATGTTTTTTAGCTGGATATTTTGCCTCATCAGAGAAAGAATGAAGAAGAGATAAAGCAAAGGTTGGCATTCACAAATCCTATTGATGATAACAGCAGAACAGCCATGCCTGTGCTAAAAAGGGAGTATGCCACATCCCTACACTCAGCCTGAGGTGTCCTGACAGAAAGGGTCTGCAGAGACAGAAGAGGACCCAGAGGCTCTGAGAAAGACTTCTAGACATTTATCATTTCTTCCCCTAGACAAACGAACTACTGCTCCATGGTGGTTATGAAAACCTGTGAAAAATGGCAGCACATCGAGTGGAGATTTTCTATTCCACCATTTCCTATAACAAGTAAATGTAATTTTCACACCAACTTATCACTGGAGAGAAAGTCAGTGTTCTCAACTGTAAAATGCTTTGGGGAGCAACATTGTGTGGGATCCATTCATGCAGGCACGGTGTCTGAGCTAGATGCTCAGGCTACTTGTGCGACCCATAGTGGTAGACCTTTCCAGAAAAGGACTCCTCTCCATCCCGTCCACCACCAGAGGACCTCTTACTCTCCACTGAATTCAAAGGGAGCTCGTCCTTCCGGCTCAGACCAGATGCCAAACTTCTTGGCAGTTAAAGGGAAGCAAGATAATCCCACAGATAGTAGGTGGAATAAAAATTCTTGTGACAGAGACACTGAAGTTTTACAAGGAGACAGAAGCAAGCAGAGTGGGCTTGTGTAGGCAAGCGTATAGTTTATTCCAGATGGTGTTTTGCTTCAGTAAAAGCTGCAAATTCTCTTAAAGACACTTCTGTGCCCCTCAATGTAGCACTTGAACAATTTGCAACTGATGTATTCATAAAATTTATAAAAGACATTGCTCATACAAGAATGTCGTGAAGCACTGGTCTTGGAAGTCCAGGAGGAGAACTGGTATAACTGCATTAATTGTGTGAGGGCTTGGGAACATTCAGGAAGTGATGCTGAGGGCCTGCAGCTGGGAGTCCCTAAAGGAAGCAGATAAAGGTACTCACTGGCCTCAAATGCAGCTGCTTCTGGGACCAGTCGACATTCAGGGAAAATCTCCAATGAACATAAAAGACATTCTGGAAAAAATTCCTGGTGTTCTATATTTCCACAGATTTCTGTGGAAGTTACTCTGTCAATGCCTACAATCATTCCTGTCTCAAAAGTGTGTGCATTTGTAGAAAGTGCCTGGGAAGCTTTTTTTTTTTTCTCTTTTAAACAAAATTCTATAGTAGAACAATAAACAAGTAGTTTAAGAAGGCAAATAACAGAAAATTCGTGCATGTGGATCTACAGATACACATGCACATTCTCACACCAAAAGCATTTGGCCAGCTAGCACGAGATTTGTCTTTTAAGTATTTTGTTCCCAGAAAATCTGAGATCTTGAAAACCAAGATACCTTGTTCAGTTCTAATCCTGCATTTCAAATCTGGCAAGAGACTGTGGGAAATACCAAATTACATCCTTCTCCCCCTCTTATTCTTTTAAACAATCCTTCATTTATTCACGCTTTCCGACTCCTTGCATGTTAATACACCATATGGAAGAGAACTCCAGCACAGACCTGGCAATCCTTCTGTCCTTTCCATCCAAATTAAAGAAGAAGACTAAAACAGGAATCTTTCTTCCTAACTGAAAAACCTAGGTAAGCATCTTAAAAAATTATTAGTTACATAATCAAGAATCCACATTTGCAGAAAAAAAAATGTAGTTGTAGAGTCAAATTTGAGGTTTTCTGTTAATAAAGTTAAGAAACCTGATCACAAAAATATTGTAATTCTAAATAGAAATTTTGAATTTAAAAAATGGGTAAGCTGCAAATTAGATGTGTTTTAAATAGAAAGCCCAAAAATAGTAAGGACTAGGGCTGCACAGTCATGATCCCTGCAGACAGTGTGCAGGAAATTCAGCTGCATTGGAGATATACAGCTTTTGACTTTATGGCCTCGGCAGCCTTAGCTGTGACAACAAATTGCCAGGCTGTGATATAATAGGAGTATTTCTGCTGAAATCAGAGGGGCTCATTGACCTGTGTGTTATGAGTCACTTCACTTTTGCTTAATTTTTTTCTGCTCATTCTTTCTCTGTCTTCTCTTATACTCCAGACTAATCTTGGATTAGACTTTCTCTTGGTCACGGGTGCTGATATTAGTGCAATAAAGAATATAAATAGTAAAACAGTGTCTTTTTTACACAAAATTGCATTGTTTCAGACCAACGTGATCCACATGTGCTTCAGGCTGTTTGTTTTTTAAAAAGTGAATAACACTTTAGTCATCATGTTATCACAGTTTCTCTTTTAAAGGAATCAACAGTGAAGTTTCTTTCTCTTATTTCTTGCAAATATGGAGCAAAAGCATAACATGAAGAAAACAGGTCGTAATGCAATGTTCCTAACGACTTACATGTGTCTTTGTCTGACTCTGCCAACACTGGCTTATGTCCTTCTTCTGTTCATACAAAAAAAACCGAAACAGATCATTAAAAGTCCATGGTGCTGTAGTATAGTTTTATTTGTCCTATGAAGTGTGTATCGAGTACTGCTGCGAAGAGATATTGTTCTCTTTAAAGACAAAAAAGCCGAGATGACTCTGCTCTATGACTAATAACAGAGTTCTGAGGAGATACTTCAAACTCAATTTATAAAAGCCTTGCAGCTCAAAAGGTGACATGAAAGTTGAAAAGGATAAAAGAACTGGTATTTTAAAAGGAAATAAGAAAAAGTGCCTTTGATAAAAATAACAGAATAGCAGCAATTTCTGAAACACAGTAATTCTATTGAAGTAAAGATATTGTAATGGTTATAGGTAATAAAAGGTATGCTTCAACCACAGAGTCAGTCAGGTGCATATTAAATTGATCAAAATAAACCTCTAATAGTCACCTCTGTATGTGATAACCAGAAAATAAATAGAATTAAGATAGAGATTCAAATAAGGTTTAAAAAAAAGAGAAGGCAGAAGAGCATTGATAATGAAGTAAAATAACAAAACCTAAATAAACTGAGAACAAGGGTTGTGTGGGCCCTTGTTTTATATATTGGCCTCCTTTGTAAGTAAGAAAAAAAAGCAAATAATGCAGTAACAAGATTTGCTAGACTTATCTCACAGGCAAGTTGTAAAGATGCATTAAGCAATATTCCTACGGTAGCTGAGGATTGAAAACACTATGTAAGCGTAAATTATAGACCACTAATCAAGTGGCTGAAATCAAACCTTTTTATCCAGACAGAAAACTAATACGGCACCTCAGAAAGGGGGAAGATGATGTTTAAGACAAGAGAAAAACTAGATAAAAGGCAAAGGAGATGCCAAGGAATAAAAAAACAAGCAAAAAAAAATTAAGTAGAAAATGAAGAAAAAATTCTCTCACATAGAAGGTATAATGGAGGAAAACGATGACTGATACTAATGTCACAGTCTGCTTACTGCTGAGGTTTACTCACTGAACCTAGCTGCCCCAGTCAAGGTCCTAAGTTGGGGTCCAGACAGCTGAGCTGGCAGCTTTAACTTATCAGTTACTCACTGCAACCATCCTTCTGAAATAAACACCTGAGCTATCAGACTGTGAGGAGGCAAGAGCGAGTGCTGCTTCCAGAGGGAGAACCAATCTGCCAGGGACCATTTAAAATTTCAGGTGAAGATTCTTGCTGGAGGCAGGGGGGCTGCTTTCCTTTGTCCTTTGCTACTTTGGCATGTCAATGGGATGTCTGTGTCTTAAAGGCCCCAAGTCTGATGCCTGGAATTAAATAACACGGTTACTCTCATCTTAAATAATTACATTAACAAGCGGTGTAGGTGTTGTGTGTAAACAAGGTCACAGTCTTCCTCAGCATCGGTGGCGTCTTCCAGAAACAGCTATCAGACTCTGAATTTAGGGCTGTTTGACAAGTGAATTTTTCCACCTGCAAGTATGTCTGTTGGTAGATCAACAGCAGAGACACATCTTGGGGATGCCCATGTTCCAGTCCATGTGTGACATCAACTGGAAATTCCTGGCTCCTAACAGACTTGGAACTGTCTCTGCTAGATCTCTAAAGTCTTTTGCTTTGAATTTATGTTGATGAGTTACTCTGAAGACACAAGTTATCCTGTTTAATAAAGAAAACTAACTGAAATATCTTACTTTCGTTCTAATATAAGGTATAAACAATTTTGTCAATTTTAACCTGAGAATTTAACTCCTTTCGAAAGACTTACCTTCTCCTGAATGCATTGTGTAAGTGGGGTTTTTTTGCCTCTGTATAAAAACCAAGATGAGAAAAAAAATATTAAATTGTATCAAAGCTTTTCATTCTAATCATTGTGGTCCACGCCAACACAATGCAGAAAGGAAAATATAAGAGCTAGAAAAGTACAGTATCTGCACGTCTATATTTGTTTAAAAGAGAAAGCAAAGGAAGAAGTTCACTGAATAATAATCTGAATTGACTGAAGTATGCGTCACTGCAGGAGGGACATCTTGGTGTAGAAAAGGGAACTCAGACTTGTCAGTGAGGTGATGTGGAGAATAACTATGCAAGCTGGTGCAGAAACCTCTGCAAATTTCCAGACCAAAACATAGATGTTATGTGAGGAACACATTTATATTCCAAGCAAAATAGAGCACAAATGATTGAGCCATCATGGGTTGCCTCATTTCCAAATACTTACTGCTTTTCTTAAATTGATGAGTCTTGGTATGGACTCACATTTTCAGGGCCTTATTAAAGCTCTGTGTACATTAGTTAAATCTTCACAGGGAACAGAGCTGCTTCTGTTTGACTGTTTTTTGCAGCATGTTCGCATAAAAAGAATGCACAGAAATGTTAATGTGATAGTCCTTTAAGGCAAAGTCTATTTCATCAGTCAAGAGGAAATCTTTGTGGAATACAACTAGAAGAGATGAATGCATTTTAATTTTACGAGACTTTCATTATGAAAGGAATTTAAATAATTTAATTTTAAAGCATGTTCTCAAGTGATTTTTTAAACTAGATTTAAGTTTTGGTTTTTTTGCTTTTTATCATTGAATGTGGCCTAAAAGAAGCCTGAAAATAATTTCCCCCCCACAGGCTTCTTTCTCTTCCTCCCACATGGAAAATTTTATTATTTTCCTCCTGTTGTTTCAACGAAGTCAAAGTAATTAGGATGACTTTTATTTAAACTCAGTATCTCGAACCTCTGTGCATAGCATCTTATGTGCGCCAAAACACTTTTGCTCTGAGAGCAACCAAAATAAAAGCATCATTTTTATGCTAGTTGGTTGCTATGACTCCCACATGAGAATCACAAAAACAGTGATGTTTACACTGTTTACACAAATCCAGCATCCACTATTTGTATTGCTTTAGGCCAAAGCACATGAGGAAGAGAAGGGCTTGTCTCCCTGACAGCCTTCTAGAAATGCATCTCTCTGGTTAAATGTGACAGCATTTGCAGGATTTCTGGCTGTGTTACACTAATAACACATGTGCAGTGAGGAACAGATAATGTGATGTTATCATGCTGTTCTTGTTACATGAGCTCCAGGTTCAGTCAGAATGCTGATAGTCTTTAACAGTGAATGCTGGGAAAATGTAGGTTATTCACACCAATTTGGTCTCTGACGACTTTGTGCATCACTTCCTGAGATTCTGGTTTGATATGGCAGCATGTTCAGCAGCAACACTTGTCTTTTCCCTTTCCATCTTTTACTTCTTTTCTTTATTTTCCTATTTTTCATTTCCCTTTTCCTTTTACTTTCTTCCTTCTCCTGTTCCTCTCCTCTCCTCTCCTGTTCCTCTCCTCTCCTCTCCTCTCCTCTCCTCTCCTGTTCCTCTCCTCTCC
>VZRR01007589.1:570860-652210 GCA_013398015.1 Oreocharis arfaki
TCCGCCTCCCCCCCTCTCCTCTCCTCTCCTCTTTTTTTTTTTTTTTTTTTATTTCTGGTTTTATATTCCCCTTTAGCTGTGTGCCTTGAACTGCTCCATGATACTGCTCAAAACGTGAACCCTTGCCAGCACAGATGGAGAAACAGAGAACTGAAGTCCTGGAATAAGAGGATGGATTATGGTGGGACTTTCTTATGCCTGAATTGCGACCAAAACTTTTCTTTTAGACAAATTCCTAACTGTAGAATCAGTTTTTAAGGTGGTCCTGATCTACTGAGAGATGGAGTTGTTGGGTTGTTTTTTTTTTTGGTGTAAATAGAGGTCAAAGTAAGATTCTTCATTATTATGGGATCAAGCTCCTTAAACCTTCTGCATTATTATTACTCAGGTGTCCCTCTTGATTTTTCTAAATAAAATGTCTAGCTGTCTTAAGCTGGGCATGAGTGTTCAGTCCCTTTTTTTTTTCATTTTAATATTGTGATGCTATAAAATCCTTGTTTCCTGAGCCTGCACCTCTTGAGTTCCAGTCAAGAAAATATTGAAAGATGTGACAGTCTGTCAGAGAAGGAAGCTTCTTCACTCATTGACTACTTGAAATGGGCATTATACCAGTGACTTTGTCAGTGTACAGAGAAGAGAGATTAAATTTTGGGTACTACAGAACTCTGAAAAGTAGAGGTATAAACAAAGAGTTGGGGTTTGAAAGTTTCATGTCATTCAACAATACTGGTTTCACCATTTTAAAATAGATGTGTCTCAAAATGTTTTCCTCAGAGAACTCACAATTATGTATAATCCTAACTTTTCTCAAGAAAGCCACTGTTGTTTTATGGGTGAAGACAAATGAGACAGCTCTTTAGATTTTTTAATGCATTCAGTAGATGTCACACTGGTAGATCCATGAGAGCTATGTAAACATTATTGGAGTTTATCAATAATTCTAACACACTTCGGATCTGGGGAGTGTGGCACTGCACTTTTGAATAACATTCAGTAAGAGGTGCATTTGTAATTTGAAATTATTTGCATCGCACCTTACTTCAATTTAATAGTTTTATACATTTATGCAGTGTGCCATAGAAAGCCATGAAAATGTGAAAATCCCTCGCGTCTGTTCCAAGTCTCTCAATTACCAAATTTTGTTGTTATTGAAATCTGCATAAATTAATCTTGCAGTATAAATCTGCAACATTCAATAAAGTCCTCAAAATTATTTCTGATCTATAAATGCTTTGAAATAAACTTGGCAATCTCTTTCCTTAAGTCAAGCTTTGAAAGACATGCGTCATAAAAACAAATGTTTGCAACTATTTATGTCCTGAAGGAGTTCTTTTTGTAACATCCATAGCTCTTAAGGCGATGTATTATACTCAGATCCATGAGAATGGGTTTTGGTTTTAGAATGTTTTAACCTTAATCCCTCCCATTAGGTTTTCAGTGAAAGTCTTTTGTGCCGGAAGATAAATTAATGCTGTGCAAATGGTTCAGAGGTACACAGGGGTACACAGAATGATGGCTACAGCTGATCAGGTATGGTACCAAAACCCCTCAAGCCAAGACTTTTAACAGAGGACCTCAAGGCTTGCAAAGAGCAAGAAAAAAATCAGTATGTCATGCAGCTTTGCTGGGCTCCTATAAATGTTCCTTTAGGTCCTTAGAAGTAATTCTATTTTAAGGAACAGAAGGCTAGTTGTCCACTTGTCAATGTCACCCTCATCTATACTATTTGATTTTGCTCCTGAGCCTGTTTCCTTTTCCTTTCTTTATTCTTGAATGGACTTTTTCTTAAAGGAAAAAGAAAAAATAAAAGGAAGAGAAAAAAAAATATAAGAAAGAGGAAAAAAAAAACAGAAAAAAGTAATTAGGGAGTAACTAAGAGTTAAGTATTTCCCAATCTCCCAAAATACATCTAACGTCTTTTTTATCCCCTTTTATTTCTATTCTTTTGCTTTCTTATGTATAAGTTGCCCTCCAACCACAGAAACTCACAATTTTTTTTTTTTTTTTTTTTGGGTCCCAGATGTCATACTCAATTTGTAAACTTTCTTCCTTGCGTAAATATTTGTTGGATTTCTTGACTTGGTCTCCAGTCTCCATTATTAGAGAAGCAGGTAAAAGACAATGAAGGTAATTTCGACAGAAAACCCATGAAAACTTAGCAAGTTAAATGAGAATTTGTAAAATGTGAAAAAGTGGAATTGCACAAAGATGAACAGGCTCTGACAATCTTTCTTTGTACAACTTCTACATTTGTGATTTTATGTGGCTCTATGCTCTCTTCGCTTGGCAATTAGAACCACAGGAGGAGAAAATAATGTCTTAGCTCCTTCCAGCACAGTTCCTAACACCCAGCTTTGACATTCTAGGACATCACTCTTCCCTGTGGAGGTAAAGAAACAGAATCATGAAGAGTGGGAGAAAACTTCATTCCCTCTTTTATCGTGTCCCCTTTTATTCTGGATTCTTTCCATTTTCTTCCATATGTTTATGTCTCTTCTTGCATCTATGCACAGGTTTCCCAGAAACAAAAAAAAAAACCCAAAAAACAGAAGCCAAAGAAGAAAAAACCCAAGTGTCTTCTGCCAATACTGTTGTGGAAACACTGTCTAGAGGAGGGAAAGGAAAAACAATAATGCTGGCAAAGGAATTTATTGGTAGAGGAAGCTTCCTGAACTGAACCAAACCTTTCTTTTATTTCTGAAAAGAACCTTTTACCTGTAAAACTGCCAGCTCTCCTGCCTAGGTTTATGGAATTCAAAATCAAAAGATTTTAAGGACAAATAGAGGGCATTTTTTCCTTGTAGTTATTTCTCCCTCACTGAAAAAACGCTGACTGCTTTCTGACTGAATAAAGTACGGTACTTGAAGATTTGCAGAACTTCTACTAAAAGCACTTTCCCAAATGTAAGCCAACATCAAGGCATCGTGGTTTTGAATTAGTTACAGTATCAAAGAGTTTCTCAACATGACTCTGTTATGCTGTTTTCCAGATGGGACGGAGTTCTGTGAAATCTCTGTTCTTTTTGTGCCGCTAATCTTGCCTCATGACTCAGAGGCTGAAAGCCCTAAAAAATGTTGATAATCCTCTGCAGTCTCTTTTCAGTCTTAGCAATGCCTTTCCTCTAATGAAACATGTTATATGCTTTTCAAGAGAGATCCCATGATTATTTTTGATACTAAGCCTTCACTCCATGCTAACTGACATTGCAAGGCTTTCCTCTGATTTCTATCACAGAAAAGGATTTGCACATCCAGACTTGGCATACATTACAGGAACCATATATAATAAAGACCATGATTTTCAGGACCTACAGAATAATAAAACGTATAATTTTCAGAATGAACGGAATATTTTTCTTGCAAGGCTAGCTGGTTTCTCTGTGAAGGACATAATGGATTCACAGCTGGATCACAGACACCTACCTTTAGGTGTCCACATGAAACCATGCAAATAGATAACTAAGCTGTCCCTGTAGTTAGCAAAGATCTTCCTAAACATAAAGGATTACTGATGCAAAAGACAAGTGGGATATCTTTAGATAACTGGCAGATGAGGCAGCAGTTGAAGGCTGGGCAGCATACCTGCACTGGCAGAACTGATCTCTGTGAGACTGCAGGCACCTCTGATACACCCGCACCTACATTTAAACCCTAAGTTAACTTATTCCCAGACTGATCCCGGTCCCAGTCCTCCTTTACCTCTGTTCAATCATTTTAGTGCCCTTTCAGAAGGTGTCTAGCTGCTGCTGAAGCAAGGCATGGATCCTGCTTGTCGTCTGTGAGCTTGCTCTTTGCAGGTGTCCCAAGTACCCTGGACATATTTCAGATACCTGTGCGTGACACAAGTCGAGTCGATCCTGTGTGCTCCTGGCAGAGCTTGTGTGCTGTGTGGGTCCATTGGCATTGCTCTAACATCTGCAGAAGATAAAAAGTTGTCTGTTGTTCTGCTAAGGCTCATGCAGAGAATAATTAAGCAAATGCTCAGCTTTGTGTGCGTTAGTCAAAAACTAAATTTACAATCGCTGTGCATATAGTGTTATTCATTACAGTACAAACCAGCTCTTCTCATTAATATGCTGGAAAATAATTATCTTCTCTGCTTTTTCTATGTGACTGTGACCTATACATCCCAGTGAAGAAGGAAGAATTTTCCCATGCTCCTATTCAAGTGTGCCAGAAGTAGCTGTTCTCTACCTTTTGATAAGAGCCGTGAAAAAAACTCCACAATAAAAATGAGCACACAGGCACTCACATGCACACACGCATATACACAAAAGTGCCATCCAGCTGGGGATGGATTGGACTTTATTTTGTTTGGCTAATTTAATGAAATTTTCATTTGTATCTTCTCTTTAGTGACTCAAGTTATGCAGAAGCGCAACTGTGTAAACAACAACCGGTGACAGAAGGAGCTTTAATGACACATGGAACGTGTTAAAAAGTAGCTCACATTTTTAAAAGCATGTGGTAAAGAGGGGAATTTCTTTTATCTTGACTTTCTCCAGAGCAGTATTAAAGGAAAAAAAAATCAGTTATCTTCTAGAAACTCACTAAAAGAATAATTTTCTTCTTTATCCTTTATTATTATTATTATTATTAGAGGTTAAGGCAACAAAAACATTAACTTTCTTCACTAGCTAGAGAGTTGCTCATAAAAAAGTCTAAATATCTATTGACCCCATGGTCTCAATTTCAAATAGCCTGTACATAATAGAATTGCACTATAAAACCAATTTTTGTTATGAAAACTCTCTTTATGGATACATAAATTATTTATATTTGCAGCTACAGTTCAGGATAGTGAAGGTTCGTATCTTCAGTAATGCTAAAGGTGGACAAAGTGGAAATACTTATTTGATTCCATAAAATACGTGTTCAAATGGTATCCGTCAGGTTACATTATCCGTAGCACTCTTAACTTTACTAAAATTATGGAAGATGATCAGCCCTACGAACTTGAACTGGATGGAGTCTCATAAGTAGGATCTGTATAAGGCCTGGAAGGAGATTAAGGAAGAAAAGTATCATACAAGAAATTTGGTCACCCTTTCATTGGAGGGACATTCAGGTAAAGTAGCAGGTTGAGAGTTTGGGGTCTATTCTCAGGTAGTTGTTTGGCCTCACTCTTACAACGACAAATCGCAAAGACGAATGACTGAATTTCTGTCTGGAGGTGCCCCACAGCCACCTTGCTTTGGCGTGGACATTGTCATTGCAAGGCATTCTGACTTTAAGGGTCTCAGAGCAACACGATACTCAAGGAACAGCAATGAACACAGAAGGACTGGTCATTAAACCCATATTTGGACTGACTGGGGCACCTTGTAGTGAGCCCCTGAGACCTGGTGTCGTCTCTTTATTGTCCCTGTAGGGATCCCAGCTGGTGTGCAGACTCGGAAAGCGTGACTACTTTGTTCCCAGCCACCTTCCAGCTGAATGACAGATAGGACTTAGGCGGAAGGGTATTCCTGAGCCTGGTCCTTCTGGATCAGACCCTTGATATCCCAGCTGTCCCTGGGGCATTTGCACTTTCGTAGCATAAGCAAGAAATCAAACTTTCCCAAACTACCAGCAGGGCATGATTCACAAGCAGATGGGCTCTGTTCTGTAAGGTACCAGATGCCTCCATGAAGCAATGAGCATGTCTTTGTGTAAAGAAGAATCACTGACAATGTCCTATACTTTCTGGGAAGATTCATATTTTTAGAATTTCATAAGCACACCCACATTCACTGGGGGGTGTTTGAGTTGCGATTTTATAAGAAACGCCTGTTTCTTTTATTTCCTTCAGAAGAAAACAAGCTACTGCTCCCCTGCTTTTAGAAAATGTGGGCAACTGATGCACAAAAGAGAGTTAATTTGCTATATGGGTTATATTGATTCTGCACCATTAACAGACCAGCTTAATTTGGTGAGGGATAAATAGTGTAATTAATTAGTGACTGTTTCTGTCCATAAAACTAAACAATTGGTTTCAGACCACCAGAGACTACAGTGTTTTTGAAGAATCTATGCAGTATTTATGTGCCAGCATGCTGTTTAAACTCCCTCTAGTCCAGGACTGTCTAAATCCAAATCTTGAAGTACAGTCATATCTCCGTTTTGTCTAAAATGTTTTCAGGGTGCTTAACCTGAATCTCTCTTGGATGGTGAGAAGTGTCTTGTTTCAACACCTCACCTTTAAAAAAACATAAAAGTCAGGGAAAAAAAGGCCCAGACACTGAGACCTCTTGTCCCAGTGGGATCACCTCCATAAGTGGGGAGACTACAGGTGCAGGCTTCCCCTTTCACATGTTTTCTCTCTAGCCTCACTAATTTGTTTCTATGTAGAAGCCTGGCTTCATCACAGACAGAGAGTGGCCCCATGTCCTGTGCTGAGAAGGTGATCATTTCAGGTATTAACCTGTGATTCTGCCCTAGATATTAGAAACAATTCTCTGGCAATATTTCATAAAAAATGATGTATTTCTACAGAAAAAGGTTTTGGTTTATACGAACCAGCCTTTTCCTGGGGAAAAAAAAAAAAGTTTTGCTAAAATATTCTAATCCCACTCTTATAGCATTATTAAATAAATTACAAAGCTAGAGGCCAAATGCCTGCCACATCAGGGTTTATATCTCAGGATACTCGCTAGCTCTTTGTCCAATGTGGTCTTGGAAAGCAGATCTCCTGCAGTTTTCTTTGAGATTGATCCTGCCTTTCAGACCTCACTCATTTTCATCTTCGTGTTCCAAAATTTATCTTTGCCTAATTTCATCCCATTCCTTAATTTGTAATCATTACACCAGGTTCATAGCTAATGGTTAGAATGTCAATGCAATATTTCACTGATAAGATTGACGGTATCAGGGCACATTACTCCTTTCTGAATATCTTCCTCTACCCTTTGTGAAAATTAATTTATGGCTGATTTGGGATGTCAGGCTCTGCAGCAAAACCACACAACTACATCATGTTCCGACTCCTGGCCGACTTGACTTATTAAAGCATTTAAAAACTTGGCATCAAACTGTACTGGAGCTGTGAATCGCTCTGTTGTAGCAAAACAATCTTTCTGTCAATTCTGTTGATTTTAAAATGAGGCTGCTCTGATCAGATCTTTCACATATGGAGGTGCACAGCTGGTTCTGCTGCTTTCAAGTGCATCCAGAAATACGCCCACTGGGTCTTCATAAGGCTGAAGGGAAGATGTTATGTCATGAAACAATTTTACCTTCTGAGGTGAGATATTTCAGCTGGTACTGATAGCTCTGAAGAAACAAGACAGCTAAAATATGCTACAAAGATTTTTCACCATATCCATGTATTACACCACAGCTTAAATACTATGTCGTTTGGGGGAAACAAAAGAAGAATAAAAACTGAGAAAATAAAAACTTCGCCTTCCCTGTGAACCTTTAAAAGGAAATTGCTGTGGTCTGATGAGAGGAGCTCAACCACTACTTTAGTTATGGCAAATGTTTTTCCACTTTTAACTCTGCACAGATGACAGATGATGCTGGATCTGCTCCCTGCTGCATTAATTGCAGGGTTATGGCTTAAGCACAGCAGCTTTATTTTCTACTGTTGTGGTCACAGCATAGGCTGAGGTTGTTTTCAGAGGGAACAGATATATGCATGAGTGTGTTTATGTGCACTGGCAGGATGTCCATAGTAGGGATGTTACGGCTGTCTCTTGCACATCTTAATTTACTAAAATCTCCACTTTAGTTAATGTATTTCAAATATTCAGGACAGAATCTTTGTTCAGCACTTGGGACCAGGGCCTTGCCAGGCAGCTAAATACTGAGTGGATATGAAAAGGATATTAAAAAAAAGGGGGGGGGAGGGGCAAAGGAAAAAAATGCCCCTGACATTTCTTGAGTAGGGGAATCTGCTGCTGTTCATGCTGTGTCCTTATGAAGTGTCTGCTGGTGGTTCCACATATAGCAAGAGACAGGATTCAAGAGTTCAAGAAGAATTCGGACAATACCCTCAGGCATGTGTTGTGGCTCTTGAGACTGGCCCCGTGCAGGGTCGGGAGCTGGACTTTGATGATCCTCGTGGCTCCCTTTCAACTCAGCAGATTCTGTGATTCTGTGGCAAGTGGGGTTTTGCTTACACATACTTTTAAGCAATATCCGCTGCAGGAGGAGACTCATTGTCTGATTCCTAGGGGATGAATAGCTTGTTGTGCTGCAGTTTGACAGATCCCTCACTCACACTGCTTCTCTGTGCCAGCACAAGAAACATTCTGAAGTCTAATACAGAGGTGACAGGTAGACATTAATGAACTCACATGCCACTGTTTCAGAGAAGCATGACAGCCTACAGACTGCTTGCTTTCCACAGGAAGGTCTGCGATCTTCATAAACCCAGAACCAGCAGTACCTTTCTCTGACATAGGTTTCTCTTCCTCATGGGCCTTCCAGAGACAACTATTTTGTCATCTGATATTGCCAGCTCTTCTGTTATTTTGGGAAGAAAAGGGAGGTTTATGACTGGGAGAGGAAATTCAGACTTTGGAAGGGAACACACCTTGAGTCTGGAGTTTCCAGGCTCTCTGGTGTGCTGGATTACACAGAGTAGTAAATTTCTTCTTCTTCTTGGAGCTCTCATTTTTGGTGTTTCAGGGCAGATTTAAGAGGCTAAGGAGTTTCTTTTTCATGTGGATGACAGATGGGTAGCAGCAAACAGGTTGTAATGGAAGACATGACAAATGAGGCAGGTCACTTTGTTCTCTACAACTCTCCTTAGCATCTAAAAAGCATAGTAATTCAGGAACTGAATGTAATGTAGTTCCTAATATATCAGCAGAGAAAGTACATAATAAAGCTATGGATCTCACTGGAAAGGGGCAATTCCACTTCCCAGTGAGTTCTGAAGTGTCAGAACAAAAGGAGTAAAGCTTACGGAGTCAAGATCTCTGTCCTTTTGTTTAATCTTCATATGCCTGTTTATTTGTTACCTTCCTACTTGCTTATGCAGTAACAGGACCATTTCAAACAAATTTAATGGAAGATGTAAGGTATCCAAACTGTGACACTGCATCAGGTTGATGTGGATAATGGAAAGAGTCCTTACAGGTTACACAGGCTGGTGCATCACTTTTCATTTACTTTGAAGGACCAGAGTTCAGATTGCTTTGCATCTACTGTGTGCAGCACTCATATGCATTTAAACCCTGGAAAACATCCTTTGCCTCTTATTTCATCCCAGAGGCAGATGAGAAAAGGGACACAAGCTCATAGCAACCCTGGCTGCATCAATTTGCAGCTCATGGACCAGCTTGTTTCCTGTGCATTAAAATGAAAAAATAAATCTTTCAGTTTGGAATGCACAAATACATTTAGAACACAAATGTAATTTCCAGGAGTACGAACACAAGGAAAGCTGTACTGGATGAGATAAATCCCTAGTTAGGACTATCCAGGCTGCTTCTCCTTTTTCAGCAGTGACAAGTGGCAGATGCCTAAGGAAGAACACAGGAAAGGGGCAGGGTACAGTGATACGGATATTGATACAATGGGAATTAATCTAAGCTCTCTTCCTTCCTCCAGGAGCTAGCGGTTCACAGGTGACATCAGTGGGAGATCTCTGCATTTGGCAGTTTTTTTGGTGTTTTCCTGTCTTTGCTTTCTCTATTTGCCTCTGAGTCTCACACAGAAGTTTAGATCCAGGTCATACAACAAAGAGGCCTGTAAGGTAACTATACACCATGTACAAAGTGTATCTTCTCACTTCGTTTGAATCTGTCACCTGCTGGCTTCAGCTAACGCCTCCAAATGCTTGTAGGGAGCGTCGTATACTCAGCATGTCCTTAGCTTTCCCAGTCTTTGCACTGTTTTCCAGACTGTTCTTGTATCACCTTTGAATGTCCCTCCTCCTATGGACTCCTGGTGCTTGAATCTTCTATCACTCTGCATATCTTTGACTGTTATTTATTGGTTTGGGATTATTTGGGATTAAACTTGCATATTAGATAAAAAACAAAGGCACACCATGGAAAAAAGAATATTTTTGCCTTCTGTGTTCCACCTGTTATTCAGTTCTGGACCAACCTGGAATTTCATTACCTTTATCCTCTCCCCTGACTTGATATAGATTACTCATACCCACATATAAACCAGTCTTTCTCGCACTAAAGAACCTTTCCCAATAAAAGCAATGTTTAACCAAAACATAATTTGAAAAAAAAAATCCCAATCACTTCTAGTCCCAAAAAGTTTTGAAGACCTTTTCTTTATTTAGGGAAGGACATCCCTTTGTTTGCAACAGTCCCTGTGGCAGAATATTGGCTGACCCAATATGTAGTGTCCTTAAAATTACTTGGAGATGATTGTAAGTTGAGAAAAAGCTCTGTACACACGTCTGGAGCTAAATGCATGTTACTCACATGCTCACTAATGTTGTTGTTAAATTCCTTTATGTTGTCTTTCAGTCAGCTGTTAGGAAATGGTACAATATCACAGCTACCTGGTCTGAGTGAATTGAATAGCTGAAACAGCAAGGTGCAACACTGCAGCCAATGTATAAAATTTCACTATACTTCTTTTTAAAACTGAGCAGAACAGCTGCATATATATTTCTTTAAAAACAATTACAAAATTGCTAACAGAGATGTCAATGCTGAGCTTTAGTTCCACTCACAGTCTGGGCATGATGAGGTAAAGATTAGATTCTATGGACAGCGTATTGCATTTCTAGTTTATTTTGATGGGCAAACAAGATAGAAGAAACTGCTGACTTAAATTTAGACAAGTACCCAACTGCGCATTAAGATTTTAGATGAAGAAACTGGCTTACTACAGGGTAAACCCTTTTTTATAGGACACATCATTCCTATTGGTCTCTAAATAACAATTTTCTATAGTTCAGCATTCTGCTGTTTCAAAGAATTAGTGTTTAAAGCATAAGAAAATGTTTTGCTTTCAGAATGAGGCACATTTATTTCTTCAGTGCTTGTAGAGAACAGATTTTTTAATTAATTATTTACAAGGCATTTATGAGATGGGATTTGTAAGCCTTAAATGCTTAGAAAATACTGTTTACATCCTTCTGATATATTCATGAGAAATATAGTACAGGCAGACCCTGTAAGTGGTTTTATTTCTCATAATGTCTTTCAGTTCTTGTGAATTTGATCTAACTTCAGGATGAGGAGATCAAGGAGACACTGAAAATATGAGGTTTTTTGCCTTTCACACCTTATTTGTGCATTTAATGACTGGCAGAACGTATCTGGGAGAATGTTGTTGACAGAAAATATATAATCTTTAGGAAAGAAATGCTGATTTTAATTTCAGGATGGATTGCATCCTGAAAAAATGTATCAGAAGCTCTTTTCTCTTGAGCCACCATTACAATCTAGAATGCACAAAGTGTATGCAACTTGTTATTATTCCCTGTAGTGAGGAGACAGTCTACAAAATATGTATCACTCTCTGAGTTCCATCTGCATACTCTGCAAATCTCAAAGTCGTTTTTCAGAGGCACCAAGGCAACACTGAGAAGATACGCTGACACAACATAATGAGTGGTATCTGCTCATTACCTCTGAACCTAGTAACGTGTGCGTTAAAACAAAAAAGCAAACACACATCATGGTGTTCATATCCAAGTTTCTGCTTAAAAATTGATCAACTTTTCATGGAATCATTGAAAAATTTAAACTGGAAATTACCTTTTCACCCTCTAAACTCCTGGTCAAGCACAGACTTGTTTCAAATACCTCATCCAGCATGCACTGCCAGAGGAAGGAAATCTTGTCTTATGCAACCTGAAAATATATCAGTTTTATGACTAATCATAATCCACACACACACAATTCTAGGAATAATGCTTCTAATAAATCTAAGCTTCGTTAGTAAGTGATGAAAGCTGCTTTTATATGACATATGATATAACTTTTTCTGAAAGTAAAAACAGCCCTTCCCATTCTACTTTTTGTGTTTGCATTGCCAGTAAACAGTTCTGAAACGGTTCTGAATGGCTCTCCTGGAACAAGAAGGATTTACAGAACTAATTAACGAAAGTTATGTGTGACATACGGAGTTAAGTGTCCTTGCGTTTTCTTGTTATTTTTTTTTGATCATCCATTCACAGGCAATTCTAGGTCCTATGGTCATTTGTAATTTGCATGAATGTGCTTCACAAGATCATTAAGAGACATGCTGGGACAAAAAATAAAAACTATAAGAAAAAAAGTCTTAGAATTTCCTGACATCCATTCCTTATCTACATTTTTCCTTTTTTTCTTTTTCTTTTTCTTTTTCTTTTTCTTTTTCTTTTTCTTTTTCTTTTTCTTTCCCTTTTCCTTTTCCTTTTCCCCCACTTTATTTTAAGATGTTTTTACCAATGGGGCAGCCATCACAGTTATTTCATAATCTAATGTTTCTTGATCAACAAATTTCTCCTGTTTTCCAACCAGCATTTAATTTCCATCATTTAATTTATTTTTAGTAGGTCCACCTCATGAATCACTGAGAAAACTGAGCTCCTCCTTAGAAACACACCTACAGAGATGTCTGTATTTCTCAAATATCAATTGGCTAATTTGTATATCTCAAATATCAATTGGCTAAAACTCTGAACATTAGTTCTCCTCTATAAATTCAACCTATCTCCTACTACTTTTTTCTTCCTTTTTTTTTCCAAGTGGGTCAAATCTATTAAGAGGTATTTAAGCAAGGATACTCAATATTTTCTAGGAGGACAGAAGTTCAAAAATCTGGTGAACCATGAAATTCATTCAAAACCTTTGTGTCCTTCTTTGTTCAATGCAGTTCTCTTGAATCATCAAAGGCATAACAAAAAGAAAAATTGTCTGCCAACACCCTACTTGTAGGTCTGTGTATCTGCTTTCTAAATTTTTCCCCTGTTTTTGGAAAGAATTGTTTTTGACTGCCAACTCATCAAGATGATTAGCAGCACAAAGGAAGCAGAAGCAAACCACCAGCTCTTAACTTTTATTAAGAAAATAAATTACCCTAGGAGGTAGTTTAGCACATACTGATAGAAAACATCAATCACAGTTTCTTCAAGGGAGGACAAGGTGCAGATGAGTGAAACAGTAAAGTATTTTGTGATGAGGAGAAATGGAGGTTGATAAGATTTGTTTGATGCTTCTAGAATGAGAAGAATCCTTAGTGCAGCTACAGCCAAGGTCTGTGAATTATGTGCGCTTCCTACTCTACCGTTTCCAGATGGAAAAAAAAGAAAGGAAGAAGAAAAAAGCCAAGGTCCCAAACAATGCTGAAAATAATGTTCACACCATAAACCACCATGAATTTTAATTGCACTCTAGGGGTCCAGTACATAGACCGCCCACCAGCTACGTGACTGGTCAGGATAACAGGAAAGAACTGAATAATTCAAATTGCTTCTGCTCTGAGATGCATCTCTGCACATGCAGTCCCTGTAACTTAACTATACCCATTTCATCAGGAAGAAAAAAGCTCTTCTTATTTTATAATTCATTGCTCCGTACAGGTAACGAGCTTGGTAGGTCTCGGTTCTGACTTACTCCTTGCAACAGCAACATGCTGGATTTTCATTATCTGTCAAATTGTGGTGATGACAGCAACTGTATGGGCCAAGAAGACTAGCAGAGCTTGTCTGTTCCCACAGACCAGGGCTGAGTCACAGTGATGGGATGATATCTTTAAGTTATCTTTGCTGCTGCATTATAGATAAACTGAATTTAATTTTCCAAGCATCACTCTGGCACATCCTTCTACTACCAAAGTCACACAAGACTTTGGAGATAAATGTTATTGCCTCACGTATGCAAAACTCATTCAGTAGAAAACATCATGTGAGACATTCCACAAAACTGCATAGAAATATTAAAGAGTTCACTGATCCTTGTGGAAAATTCCTAACAAGATACTGCATTGCTTAAGATTTAACTTTATCAGATATAAGACTGTTTCATTTTTTATCTTGCTAGAAAAGCTGGTTTAGAAACAGTAAGGTTTACACATCAAAGCTATGATTCCACCTTTTCTAGTAAGATCCTAAACATCCTCTTTGTTTCCTGTTGCTTTTCACAGTGAACTCTGTTTGCCTAGTAGTTTTAAAATTGGGAATAGGAAAGTTGATAGTCAAGAAATTTTTCACAGAATGACAGGCTGGTTTTGAATATATTTTGTTTTATCAACATTCGGGGAGAGAAAGAGGAAGGGGAAATCTTTGTAACACAGAGTAGGAGAACAGATAAAAAGAGAGCACTAGGAAAAGAAGGCATTTGTAAGTGCACTGTGAATACAGACATAGCTCACCTTCCTTTCTTGTCAAATAGAGCAGAATAAGAAATAGCTGGCTTACTTTGTATGAGAAAAAAAGATAGTTTCAATATTAAGAAATGCTCACAAGCCTAAGAATGGTTTTTTGATAGAGGTGGCTGCTGAGGGATGCTGAAGAATCAATATTATTGGAAAAGTTCAAAGTAACGTTTAACACTCTTCTATATTCGATGGGACAAGTGAAATCAAACATTCTCTGCCCATCTGGGAATTAAATGTGAATAATGTCATTAGTTTTCAAATACTGAGGATGGAAACAGTGCAATACAGACAAGCAATGATCTTCTTCCCTCAAGAAAACTCAGGTTGCCCAATTCATGGTCAGTGCCAAGAAGCCTGACCTAATGCAGAGAGCTACTGCCAAAACGCAGTGAGCTGAGGGCAGGACGATTGAAATGAGGATGGAAGTTGAAGGGTCAAACTACAGGGAACAGTACATAGCAAAAGGTAACATGGGATGTGAAGAAGAATGAGAAAAGGGAGAGCAAGACTGCCTGATACAAGACAGTGCTGCTTTGCTGGTGTTAATAATCATCTCTGGGAAATTTGGCTTGTTCTTGAACCTTATTTTTCCATTACAATGGTGGTAGATCACAGCTGAGAAGGGTTTATGCAAACTCTAGAAGTGGTGAATTCTGAGAAGTTAATGGTGTACGGGTGGGGATAGGTTCCACACAAATGAGATACAAAATGTGCGGTGGGGCTGCAGGAGAGATAACAGAAAATACTCATATCCCAGAGGAGTGAGATGTTCAAGACTCCACTCAACCCTCTAATTCCTATGCCAAAAAATGCTGAAAGATGTTCAGGGCATAACTGTACCAAAAATGCATTAATCATTAAACAATGTTCTCTGAACAAGGCAAAGTTCACAACATTAGGGAGATCCTGCACAACTGTCTGATGAAGAAAGGACTTGAAAAATGTAAGTCTTTCATAGCTGAGATCAGCTGAACTAGAATTCCAGCACAGATTGCTGTTCTTACATTGCACTTTAACAGTAATGTGCTGGGAATCCTGTCAGATGGTTTGTATCATCCTGGGTACAGACTGGATAATTCACATCAGACATTACTTACATGATCTTCTGAGAGAGACATAAAAAGCACAGAAGAAGAAGGAGAAGAAGAAGGAGAAGAAGAAGGAGAAGAAGAAGAAGAAGGAGAACAAGAACAAAGCAGGCCTTGGAATTGAGTCACGCTTGGGAGAAAAACAGTTCCAAACCCTTTATGTCACCTCATATCTCTTCCTTTGCTGTTTTGGATTTGTTTAAGTTCTCTGACTTTTGATCCAGGTGCAAAGTCTTGGCATTCCACATTGCTTGTCGTAAAGCTAACAGTCCACATCATCAGTTTGGATTTGATCATAATTATTACTGCCACTCTTCCTATTTTTCTCAAGGTACAAAACTACTCAATCACTGACCTCTAACTAATCTCTCTTACTTCTGTGAAGTTCTATTTTAAGGTATTCCTGAGCATTTCAGCGTTATGACAACCACGGTGTGAGGAAAATGAAAATAAAATCTTGGGAGTGAGCAATTTACTGTTAAAGAAAGCAAAAAACCCCTCAGAATAAAAACTTGGTTTCCTGCCTTCTGGATGTATCCCATTATTTTTCCACATACATATTCAAAACCCTATTCCAAGCTGGAGAGTGAGGTCTGCTTGTCCTTCACAGGCCAAAGAAGAGAGGAAGCTCTGCCCTTGCCTTGCATCACCCAAAACACTGTCATCACTGAACTGAGGCACTGGATGCTCCAGGGATTCGGTCATTTCTGCTGCCAACATCAAAAAGGATTGCTTTTCGATACACTGTATGGGCCAAACCCATTAATTCCTGCGGCCCTTCAAAGTGCTGAAGACTGGCAGGAGCCAGAAGGAGGACATTGGAAGGGTACTTACCCATGCTATGAGGCAGAGCAAATTTTCTTTCATAGCTCTGGCTGGACAGCCTGACAAATTTACTGCTGTGCTGACGGCCAGATTTAGGGCCAGGAAGGAGGGGGTTTTTCTCGCGTTAGATCAGAAAATATTACCTGTGTTCTGCCTTCCTCTTCTAAATTCAGTGTTGACTGCTTGTGAACATCTGAGAATACTGCCTGGCTTTTCTGGTGGCATGTCACACTGCCCTGCCGTTTCTACAGGGAAAATAACATATTGGTCTTCCTAGCAAAACATGCTTTGCTTGTTGGACTCAGGACAGGATAACTGACACAAGAATAGTGTCCCATGACAGCTGAAATTATAGGTTTGGGTGGTTTCAGAGCTCTTTTTGGCCTCTGTGAAAATGTGTCAAAGTAATTCTTCATGCAAAATTACTTACAATAAAAATAAGCCATGCCTATTTACTTTGAAGTTTTGATCTTGCTTTACCTAATTCTGCTCTCCTATGGCAGTGAGCAGAACGACACTGCTGAGATCTGGTTTTAGTAAGTGATGAGCCAAACTCTTGTAGTGCAGTGCACTGCTCTACCCCCACCCTCTCCTAACCCTGTAAAAGCACCGCCTCTGCGATTTTGCCACTCCTGATCTATGCAGGTAACTTCACAACCCTGGCACCACACATGCTACGGAATTATTCCCTAATGGGAAATTGTACGGGATGGTGATAATTATCTCATCACTTTCATAAGCATTAACTGGATTCCTGCTGCTGTGATTTGGAAGTTTTTCTGTGTTCCTACTGCCCTCCCTGTTATCATATCTTAAGTGCAGCCCGTTAAATATGAAATAACCTGATGAAATACATATTGTGATACAGATTTGAAAAGAATGACACTGCTATGACTTTCATATTTGTGTATCAGAATATAGTACCTCCAAATTGTTAAAAACTTTAAGACTGCAAATACAAAATAATTTTAAATAAGAACAAATTGCAGCTCAGAAAATAACAGAAATTTGCTTAAAAATGGAGAAAATTATCAAATCTAAAACATATATCTGCCACTGATCACAGCCTCACATGTATGCCTGCGAAAGAAAAACAAATCTTAAGATAATACACACATTGTAAGGAATTTAACTTATCCCAGCTCAGGATATTTAACAAAATGTATTTTTATTTCATGTTTATTTTGTGAAATCACTTGATTTTATCTTATGACTGCTGTCATAAAAACAGTTTTTCCTGATGAATAACATTTGGAACAAAGCCAAAACCTGATCTGGCCCTTGTTTTTCTAGGATTAAGCAAAGAAGGCGTAAGCTCTCAGTACTTTGTGACACTAAGTGAAAAATCCCAATTTACTGCTGGTAATCACTTTGAAAAGTGACCACCTGAATGAAATAAATAGCCTGTGTGATTACAGGTACAGCATCATTATGCAGGAACAGAAGAATGAGAGGAGCAGATGCCTCCGATCTTATGTAATCAATCAAGAAACTGAACACGTCAGAGATGTTAAAGGAAGAGATGACTCTGCCTCATCTAAAATCTCCAAGCGACATTTAGGGCCCTTGGATGATTTAATATCTTCCCCTAGCGGGAGGGAGCTCACTCTGTCCAGATGCTTTTATTGTCCCTCCATTTCAGACTAACATAGCCTCACAAATAAAACAAAGGAGGCAGTAGGAAGAGGAAGCACTGCACCGTTCTGCATTACAGAGAATGCTGGCCACTGAATTGGTGTGGTGGAATAACTTCTTTGCCCAGATAAAACTTCTGGCATTAGAAATCTGAAGCATTTGAGCAGAAGAAAAGAAACCAAAGAGAAAGAAGCAGGAATAGGCATGAAAGGAGGATAATATGACTTTGGCACAAATTTTGGCAGAGATAAGTGGAAGGAGGCATAGTTTTGAAGTCAATGTGTGGTAAAGCTTAGTGAAACAGAATAAGCACAGCATATTTCATTAGAGGAAGTCTGAACTGAGAATTTATATCTCTGCATTACTGATTTTTCAGGTTTCTCTTTCCCCATGAATATCCATTTATATTTTCCCACTTCATCTGCATTGTCTTCACAACGAATTTCACTATACCATGATCTTCACAGAACTGTAGATGCTTAATTCTCATTTAAAAAAGTGTGTGTTATCATTTGCAGATTTTCCTGCCATGTTATTTATGTCCTTTCTCAATATGTTCAATGAGATGTTAAGTAAGTCCAAAGAGAAAGGCGACCCACATAGCACTTGACATGTGCCATCTGCCTTTGGGATAGACATTTATCATTATTCATTATGTCTTGTTTCCACCAAGCAACTGTTTTTCAGCCTACATGTCAATATTACTGTCAGTGGCAATATGATGCTATGAACAGAATTTCGTGCGATAGTGCACACAGTAAAACCTCATATATTATACCACCTGGCTTCTGTTTGTCAACAAGTGTTGTCATTCCACTGAGGAAGCAATCCATTCTGACAAGAAAGACATTTTATTTTATTTCTTGTTTTCCTTTGTCAGTGAAATGAAGGCCCAAGCAAGAGCTTCAGAGATAAAACAGCAATGCCTCAGGAAGAGCCCTGATCTCCTCACTCCTAGCAGAGCATCCTTGCTGTTGGGCTGCTGCAGCCCAACCTTCTGTGCTTGCTATCCTCCTGATCTATTAGTCCCGACTTGACAGATTGCCTGCTTTTGACATGACTTTGTTCTCTTCCTCCCTCCATATACGCACTCCTTCCACCAAGGCAATAACTTAATGTCTAGGGAAGCCTGGCTGCAGGGTAGACCTCTGTGTTTGATACCTCTCAGGCTGAGAGGTAACTCTCTAGACTGTTGCAGTGCTGGGTGTAGCTTAGCTGCTGCAGCTTTCCCTGGGAGCGCAGCGGGGGCTTCTTGGGACAAGGCAGGGATTCTCTGCCCTCCTGCAGTCCATCTCGGACGCCCCGCACCGCTGCTCCAGCTGCCAGCCTGCAACTTCAGTGATGGCAAAGGAGGTGAGAAGGCTCTCCTCATGGCACTGCAAAGGTCTTTATTCCATGCTGCCTCCCCAAAGCCTGGGGCCAGCACACGGGCTGGCCCCCAAAGGCAGAGGAGAGGAGCTGTTGGCAGCCTGCTCCCACGGGTAGAGAGAGAGAGAGGCACATGGCCNGGGGTACAGTGCCACACTAGACCTTGAACTCAAATTTTGGAGTCTGTAGTTTCAGATTGAAAGCAAATCTAAATGATCACAGAAAAGTTGCACTACATGTGAATCGCCTTCCCCAATCTTACAGAAATCTCTACCGCACTTTTTACTCAATAGTTAGTTTTCTTCAATTGCATTCTTTATAATAATTGACCATTTTTGTTGCAGAATTTTAACATTTTAAAAAATTCTGGCAGTATAATATGTACTCCCATTTCTGTGGGTAGGACAAATGGAAAAGTTCATTAGTACTAGAAGAAGAATGTATTTTTTTCTTTCTATTCTGTCTTTATTTTCAGAGTAATAAGTATTATAGAAGGAAGACAGTTTCTACTGCAACTGGACAGAAAGAATGACTCCCCTGCTGCCCTTGAGAGGAGAATATATACCTTTTACATCACTCTTTTTATTCACTGTAAACCACAAAGCTATAGAAGTCAGCTTGACCATATTTGACATTTCTCCTGAAGTTATTTGAGATTTTCACTTAAGTCTGCTTAATTATTTATCTGTAAAATCAAATCTGCACAATCTCCCCAGAAGAAATAAATGGCATGGTTTAGATATGCAAAGGATGCTTAGTTTCTGAGAAAGAACAAAGCCTTTACAAACTCCTCCTGAGAGAACATAACATTGGAGAAAGATCAAAGCAGAAAACCCAATCCAATATTATTAGATGGATTAAATTTTATGTGTAATCTTGCAGTGGTATTGCTCAAGTTTCAGCACGAGAAAGGTTTTGTTTGAGCATTCCCAAGAGAAAAAGAAAGCAACCAGCATGATTTTCTTACAATATGTTCCAAGGCCAGAAATGAACAGATCTGCAATTTGGAACTTTCTGTGTGCTTCTCAGCACCCTTATCCTCCCAGTCTGAGTAAGAAGTCTAATGCTCATTTGAGGGAGGCAGAGCTGCAGTCCTTCAGATGGGCTGCTTAAGTTCTTTTCTAGAGACTTATGATGTGTTTCTGTTCCCACAGGGATTTGAAGGAACAGTTTCTGTGAACAAGCTGGGTTGGTAGAGTTATCTGAGCATGTTCTCTCCTAACAGTTCTGCCTTCTTTATGGTCTTTAACTGGCTCAGTCACGTTTCTTCATGTTTTTAGATGTGGGAGGGGGATTGTTGTTGCCTTGACATAATTCCTTCTCATTGCTACTCTTTTGTCAGCACTTTCAGGGGAAGAGCGTATGCTACCCTCCAAGCCTTCCCTACCTGAATGCTGCATGCAACTTGAAGCTCATACATTTCCAGATTTTTGCTGTAACTCAACCAGTGCATGTGAAGAATTTCTGCTTCATGAAACTGTTTTTCCTACTTAAAATTAGTATCTACTGAGTTTGTAGAACGGTAATTGCTGTATCACAGTCCTGTCATAATCTGTTCATATTTGCTCTGGGGAGTGTTTGCAACAAGAATGATAAAAACATTGTAAGTTGTGACAAGGGACATATTTATTTACTTCAAGTGTATGTAAAATGTTTATTTTTACTGTTGTGTCCCAGTTTGATGCATAAGGTTTTACATCGTACATTGAAAGATAAGTATGTCCCTGGTTGTTTTAGCCTACATGTGGGAGGTTAATATCTGCAAAGCAAAGTGACAACAGAGGAGCAAAGCAGCGCCCCGGGGGCATAAAAAAATATTGATTCAAAATGTAGAGCCTCTTCCTAAAAAAATTTTTTGTGGGACATTAAAGACTACATAACAAAAAAAAAGTAATAGATGTGCTTTTGGATGGACATCTGTGACAGAGATTATTTTCTTTGTTTCTGGGAGATTATAGCAAAAGCATATAATGTCTGCCATAAGGCATTATCACATTTAATCACATTTCACAAGCTATTGTTTCTGCACAAAGCAGTGCTTTTCTAGGACCGCAGGGTACTTGGATATTTCTCAGAAAACTCGGAGATATTGTGCTTGCTGAGAAGTGTATGCAAGGCCTGGATTTGAACAATTTGATGTTCTCCACACAAAAGAACCACTGAATGCCATAAGGAAGTGCTAAAGGATGGTAATGTAGCTATGTGTTCAAAATTTCCATTTAGGATCATCACAGTTCATCTTCCCAATTTTGAGCTAACTGGATAATATAAACTAGGGAAAGCTGTCGCATCTTATGTCAAATAAAACATGCTCCGCTATCCTGGAGAAGCTACAAACTGAAATACATTTTGAGCTGGGATACCCACAAAATGAGATAGAGATTTATGGGGAAAGAGTTAAGCAGTTCAGTAAGTAAAAAAAATACGTAAATTTAGTTTGCAAAGTCATTCTGATGGAGTAATTAGCCTGTCAGTCTCTCTTGTTTTCATCTTGAAATATCATTCTCAGATGAGTGCATTAAAACATTGTTTCTGTTAGAACAACACAATTCAATGCTAAAGATAATGGCAAGTGGACTTGACCTCAAAGAACTTATTACTTCAATCTTCTTTTTATTACACAAGTAATCGGCCTGCTTAATTTCGGCTTAGCAAATCACTACACAAATATACAGTAGGTTTTCTACCTAAACAGAAATGTGTTTTGAATTTTTGAAAATGGGGCAGCATTTTCCTGATTAGGCTTAATGGCAAAATATACAGAGTCATGTATGCCAGCTGAATTCCACCTCTGAATCTACAGAAACGTAGAGCAGTGTTTCATATATTTAATATGCAAAACGTTACATTGATTTCACATCAAAGCTATATAAGCAACTATCCCGAAAAGTCACGTGGTGGCCAAAAGGCACAAAAGAATTCCATGTCTTTTTTTCTATACATGTCCTGGATTTTCCCAGCTTCTGTACTACTTCCGTTGATTGCTATTATTTTCTGTAGAAAGTAGTTAAATCTCTTCTGATTTTTTTACACCTAAATTGTAGGATGTAGACATTTTGTGTCGCTTACTCATATTGACTATGCCATCAGCTTGAATATGGAGGTCCAAGCCTCTCTGTGTCTCCCTGACACGGAACGTATTCTCATCTGTAAGTATTCAAAAACTGTGATTAAGCCAATTAAAAGTTCACAGGACTGGCATAAAATGATGTAAACCCACTGCATTTTAGGTTGTTTTTCACCTGTAATTTTCAACTCTTTATGGAATATTCAAGTAATTTTTTTCAAGCTCTTGAAACCATGGAGGTGAGGCGAGGCGAGGCGAGGCGAGGTGGAGTGTTGGGTCAGAAGACTAGAGATACAGCTGGCGGTGGTGATTCAGTCCATGTGTGGATTATAAGACTTGATGGGGTGAAGAGGTTTCTCTGAAGATTTGCAGACAGACCCAGAAAAAGAAGGTCCAAAATGCCAATTCTTGGAGACAGAATTAAATTTTGACCTTCAGTCATGGCGTAGAGTAAAAGAAAGAAACATCAGAAAATCTCGCAAGAGAAGATAGAAAGGAGCTATCTCTCTGAAAAAGGGTTCAGGGAGATGGTGATCCATATGAGACTGAAAGAGATAGCGCAAGCAAGGCTAGGAACTAATGAAATTACCTGTAGTTCCTTACAAGATGCTCACAGCCACCAGAAGGTGATGCTGTTCCACTTGTTCTTCATGAGAGAAGAACAATGTGACAAAAGTCCAAATGACGAGGCAGAAACTTGAAATTAAGTTAAGAAATGGACAAAGAGATTTCTAGCTGACTAGCAGCACACTGTGTGTGCTGGCTTCGGTCTTGGGTCCTGTGCTCCTAACTGCTATTGGTAAATACCTTCAGAATGACAGATGATGTACTAAGACTTAAAACTCTGAGAAAAAAACCCAACAAAATGAAACTAAACCAAACACAAACAAACAAAGAAACAAAACCCACGACAAAACGTCAAGAATTAGGGACTTTTTCCAGGTGACATTTGCGTTGAAGCTGGCATCTCATGAGCACTCTGCTGTCCACAGAAAGATAGACCAGTAATTCTAAGGACAGTTTATTAAGGACAGCATTTCCAGCTGGAAGGAAATGATTAAAAGGATGAACTATGCCCTACAAGTGCCTGTTGACTGCATTGACAAGAGATCATTAACTCAGGTGTAGATGTCTGTATCTATGTCTGAGCTTGCTTTCCACTTAGAGGAAGAGTCAGGTTCTTAACTAAGAATTTACAAGACAGACTTAGTACAGTACTGTTATGATTTTATGAGAATCACACAGCGCTGTTTTCTATTTAGTGAAAATTATTGTCTCTTGCTATTTGGTAGCAAAATAGATGTGTCAATGTCTATTCAAAATTCTCCATCTTCCTCATCTGTAACGGAAGAACCAGGAAACTGATAGGATACTCAACCATGCTTTTCTTTGAGAAGTTATCAATACATCATTTATTTTGTCAAGATGATCTCCTGTGAGAATTATTCACATATATACAATATTTTTATGAGACCAGGCGTACAAAATTAATTTATTACTTTTGGTATTGATACCTAGGAAAGATTTTGTTTTTTAAATTTAATTTGCGTCGTTTTCTCTGAAATAAACAGATGGCCTTAACATAATCTTTATTTGTTGTAAGCTTGTAAAATGAGAAGTGAATAGCAGTAGCTTTTTACACCAGATTCAACAAGTCAAATTGCCAGAAAAAAAGCTCTTCTTCAGACATACAGCATAAGCGACGGCTGGTACTGTTTAGTTTAAATTTCTTGTAGTTCAACTACTCCAGATCATATCATCTTTGATGATATGATACTAACAGTATTCTAAAAAGGAACACAGCAGCCATTTCTTCCCACTGGAAAGCATGGTGTCTAAATTACTCAGGTTTCTACCAAAGCTGGGTTAGATTGCTCTTTCTTTGAATTGGCTTGCAGGATTAAAGGGTGGCAGGAACTGGCTCCCAGTTGACCCCTGACCTACAGAGGGGAGACCTGAGGACATTTAAACCCCCAGCTGTACCTGGTTAGTAACCACCAAACTGACCATTCCTTTTTCTGCTGTACATGTCTTTCAGTGGCTGTTGGGTAGCCTGATTCTTATTTTGTGAATGGATGTATCTGTGTCACAGGAAAACCTTCCAATTAGTCAGCAGGTAATGCAAGGCTTCTCTGGAGTGCTCTGTTTTTATCTTTGTCTTTTTTCGGGGGGGTCTTGCTGCTTCTCAGCCTTTGGGATTACCTTTATTTCAGTTATTGCTGTCTTTAACTTCTTGGGGGTTTTCCAGTGTGATTATTTGTTGAATATGTGAATATGATGAATTTTATACACACAGTATTTGAATAAAATTATAGCTGGAATTCTCAGCACAGCACCACATTTTGGAAGAAAGAGAAATTGTACAGAGTATATCTTCCCTTTCCTACACTTTTTCCTGGTACTCTTCTCCCTGGCAGGCATGCAAATTCTTCATGTCCTGCCACAAAACTTCGGCATAATCCACTACCCATTCCTGTTTTCCATCATGATGAGCGTGCTCCAAGGGGGCTAAAATATAGTTTGAACTGCTTCACATGATATTGATGCATTAATGCATTTGTCCATGTTATTTTTGAGAAGTAGAGGGTCTTCTGTTCTATCCATACCCTCCGGTAAATTCAGATCTGCACCAAATCTGTCCCTGTCATGACCGTCCCCAAAACAGCCTTCTGGAACCTGACAGCAAAGGACAGTTACCTAACATGGAGATAGAAGGCAGGGGTGGTTTTAGTTTTACTACTTTGAATGCACCGTATAAGCTTTACGAACTAGGGATCCTAATCCACATTAATCATCTGAACATTTCCATGCACCCATTTTGTTGAGTGAAAGAAATTTATGATTGACTGAAATCCCTTGACAGCAAGGAGATGCTTCATGTGAATAACAACTGATATGTCTTCTGTATACTCAAACAGTGCTGACTGAGTAATGAGGAAATCTATTAGCCAGAAGAAAGCCATCTTTGTTCTTCATGTCAAAATTCCAACTGTATTTACCTCCAGTTTTTTGCTAGATTTGTATATCTAGGGAAGTATGTGTTGTCTGTTCTTCAATAATAAGACAATTATTGAAGCCAAAAAAACATAGTGGTTAGGTAGCATTAGTATATACAATAGCTGGGAGAAAGCAGGATAGGGAGAAGCTCAAGAGCATTTAAGTAGTGTAGAAAGCATGGGATTTGCTGCTCATGCACACAGCAGGCTCTATTTGGGATATACGTTATGGTATTTGGTGTGAAAGACATACAAAGCAGTGCCTTGAATTTGCAGGCTTCAGAGATGCGCCTCAAGAAATGAATCAGTCTATACTCAAATTGTAAACAAAAATATCGGTAATAATTTTTTTCTCCTTACTTATTAGCACCTGTCATCAAGCTTTCTGAACTGTAACACTAGAAAGAAAAGGGTAATCACTTTAGTGGAAAATGCATTTGAGAACTAATTTTTACATTATTTATTGCTATTTTAGTAGCTGTCTTAGTCCCATTTAAAAGAATAAATTATTAATAATAAATCAGGACATTTTTACACACGCCATCATTATCACATTCTAAATGTCCTTTCTTAAAAATATCTATAGCCTAAGAGCAACAAGAAGGCTGCATTCCCTGAAGACCAGAGAAATTAACTCCCCTAAAGAAAAGAAAAACCAATTCTGTTTCGTGAATCATGGTAAGCAGGAGACAAATGAATTTGACCCACATTCTTGGAAGCTGTCCGAAAATTTAATTTTTTACATAAGGTACAGGAAACTACCTCACAGAGCTGCTCTCACCTTCTCCTTTCTCAGACAAACTTCTGTAATCAAGTGACCAGAAAATCAAGGCTAGTGTTTGGTATTGAATTCCAGAGGGAGGAACAGGAACTTTAATGAATTCAGTGGTACCGCATTATAGGGTGTGGTGTGACTTCTTTCACCAGTATATCACTCCTCATCTTTGTTTTTCACCCCACTGGAAGTCAAGAGTGGTCCTCTCTTTCCACTTATCCTTGCCTCCACCTGAGGTTGGCCTTCATCGTGCTGACTCACTTGTTTATGCAGCTGTGTTCCAAAATCATTCCTTGAAATGGCTTGGTTTAAGAAAAAAGAAAATGCCATCATCCCACTTTTCACAAGGAAAAATCAAAAAGTATGCTTTCCTTGGCTCTCTCACATGATTTTTTTTCTTCTTTTCCCATGCCTATAACCAAAAAAGACATTCTAAGTGCTAAAAGGTGTTGGCTTTTCAGTGAGTTTCTTGAAGCAGAATGACCGAGGCACATACAACAAATAATTAATAACACTAGATGGCAATTCATTTGGACAATTACACATAAATACATTAAGGGAAATCACAATTTCCAAGAGAGTTTGAGGCACAAAATATGAGGAAAATACTTGCCTCAATAAAGAAATTGCTTATCCAGCTCTAGTAGTAATACATTTAAAAGATTAATTTCCTCTGCTGGAAGCTCTTCTGCAATAGTAGATCTGTCCTTTTCCTCCCCTGTGAAATATGGAAATGTGCCTGCAAAGATTTGTGAAAATAAACAGCCTTCTTTGCCAAGGAAATGATAAGCTGAAACTGTCTTGGTTTTACATCTACACGGGTTACAATCCATACCCCCAAGAAATCTACTGTTTGTTATCTTAAAGACATGTGAAGCAAGGTATTGTTCAAATGCATTGCTTAAACGGGACTTTTTATTTGTTGTGGAACTTCAAGGCTTCTTGAGGGACTTGTCTGTAAATTGCTACTGGCAAACCTTAAAAGATAGAAGGGGAAAAAGTGCTATTTATTGAGTGTTTACTGTGTGTCAAAAACATACTGTTCCCCAAGAGAGAGGCTTGGTTTATATTAGCTGATATAATACAAGCACAAAAATTTCCTGTAGAATGGCAAAAGGCTGTTCAACAAGGTGTCAGAGTACAGGGTGCATGGCAGACATTCAATTTACAGAAAGTGTGGTGGAAAAATACATATTAAAGAGGGATTTGAAACAGCAAAGGCATGAGGGGAAAATCAGAAATACGGAGATGAGTAGAAGAAAAAGTCTCCACCGAGAGAACACTTTTCAGTTACCTGAAAGTTTCTTATTATTGAGCTCTTCTTCAACAAGAAAAAACATTTCAGTTTCTTTCAACACTCTGGTAGTAGCTTGTGAGAAATATCTGTACTCCATGATTTACACATCTGTTACACTACTGAGCAAAGGGGCACGTATAAAAAATTCATCAGTTTGCATGGATCTGAATTTATTTGCATAAAATTAAAGGAGTAGGTTGTAAGTATATGGGCTTAGATCCGCTCAGATTTCAAACTTTGAAATGTTTTCAGGATTTCTGACTCTCTTTTGCATACATACTGTCTTAATAATACCTTGACCTTCACTCTTTCCTATATATAGTCAAAGAACAGTGCGGAGGGGAAAATGCAGTTATAAAAAAATTTATCCATAGGAAAGCAGCGGTTCATCAGATGTGAGAAAAAACCAAAAGATTTCCTGCATGTGAGAGGTTTTAGTATTCTCATTTACTTATGTTCCATATAACACCAATAGGCCCCTCCTTTACTCTCTCACCAATGTTCCTCTAAACATTTTATTTCAATATTTCTATCACAATTACAGATTTTTGCTGCCCAGACACAGCACACAGATGATTTCTTTCACTCACAAAAATTTCCCTAAAGTTTTCTGAGCACACCTGCCCATTTACTAATCGTTTTTCATAGTCCTTCTTGGAGTTCACGGTTTCATAAGGGCTTATTGGGCCAGAGGAGCTCTGGAGTGTTCAGCCAAAGGTCAGCATTGAGTTTTTAGGGACAGAAGTAAAAAAGGAAGCAAGCTGTCCTTCAACTTTGAGTTTTGGTATTGCTTCCAGAAGGAGGTAGAATGTTTGCCAGTCCAGGGTATCTCAGCTGGTCCATACCGGTGCAAGACATGAGAAATGCATTTTCTGCTAGGAAAAACCTGGCGGTAGAGTAGGTCTGAAATATACTTTTTATAGTGTGTGTGGTTTCAATGTTATTTCTTCTGTGGTATTGTTCCTGTGATAAATTAATTCCTTACTAAAATATGCACACAAGGTATCACAGGCCAGAATTTTAGGGACCTTGTTTGTTTCCCAAATTTGGCTTGTAAGAAGCGTGAAAACAAAATAAATTTACAATTTCAGTAACTACTTTGCAGTATACAGAGTAGCGACAAATCTTTCCATTAAAAATTAACAGCAGAGTAGGGCTGAGTATGCATTACAATCTGATTAGATCTTAGGATTAGAAAAGAAGAGACAAGATAAAAGCAACGCTTTTTTCTCTGCACTGTTTGTGCATAAACAGTGCCTACATCTCCTTGAGCTTTGCAGATTTTATGTTTAGACTGAGCATTTATTTGAGTCAAAAAATGAGAATCAGATGCTGCTGTGATAGGTTAGGGGGTTCCAACCGTGTTGCAGATGTGAGAGCTCTGATGAGCTTTAGTGTCTTTCATGCCACAGTATAGGAAATATATAAAACTATCAGAAAGCATCCAAAGAAGGGCTGCAAAGAGGCTCTAGGAGAAGGACCTAGAGGAGAAGCCATACAAGGAGTGGCTGAAGTCACTTGCTCTGCTCAGCCTGGAGAAGAGGAGACTGAGGGGAAATCTCATAGTTGTCTGCAGCTTCCTCATGAGAGGAAACAGAGGGGCAGATACTGACCTCTTCTCTGTGGTGACCAGTGACAGGACTGGAGGGAATAGCCTGAAGCTGTGTCAGGGGAAGTTTAGGCTGAATATAGGAAAAGGTTCTTCACCCAGAGGCTGGACACTGGAACAGGCTCTTCAAAGAAGTGGTCACAGCATCAGCCTGACAGAGTTCAACTATTTGGACAACACTCTCAGGCACATGGTGTGAATCTTGGGGATGTCCTGTGTAGGGCCAGGAGCTGGACTTCAATGATCCTTGTGCGTCCCTTCCAGCTGAGGAGATTCTGTGATTCTGTGGTTCGCTTGGTTGTGTGACGTGAGTTGTGTCATGCTGGACAGTTCTCATGGCTGGAAGGGAAAGAGCTCTATCCAGCTGTCCTGCTGTGTTGGTACCATGGTAAAGCCGCAGCTGTGTTGAATGCATCAGTAATACTGCACAGGGACAGAGCCAAGGAGACACAATCATTTGTCTCACAATGCTACAGCCACAGAGAGTAAGGCCATAGTCCCTACTGCTTATCCACTGAGGGAGCTCAGTTTTCTTCCACCCCACTGCCTTCACAGAGTCTAATGAGCCCAGGACACCTCCAGCATGTCACCTAGCCAGAGGTACAGACCTCTGGCCCCTGCAGGGATTGTTACCATTAGCCGCTGAGCAGTGGTACCAGGATGAGCCTGGTGTTACCTGCAGGTAGAGAAAACAAGGAGATGGGAAGATGTGAAGGAGAGGGATCAGCTGTCACTCTTCTACAACTGTTTAAGTGTCAAATTTTGCAGAATTTCCCTGAAATTTCCCTCGTGTGGCTCTTATTTTCCCTGGTGTTTCTGCTCTGCAGTAAGTGCTGGTGTCCAGTGTGTTACATGTGGTGGCCAGGTGTGCAGGAACCTGGACAGAGCAGTCAAGTAACAGCAGGGATAAGGATACCGTATGCCAGTCAGATTACCAGCTAATTGGTAAACTTGGTTCAGCCTTTCCTTGGCTGTTTTTATCTATAATAGAGGCCAAGTTAAGGAAAACAGCTGGGTTGGAGGGAAAATATTATCTTGTGAGGTTTTGAAACGTGTTATCATTCCAGCACATAAAGTTTGTGACGTGTAATATTACATTAATGAAAATACCCAAGAGAGATTTGGGGGGTTGCTGTTTGGTTGTTTGTTTGTTTTTAATAAACCAGCCCACTCAGTAATAATTAGCTCCTCTAATTTCTGAGAAAACCAGGTTCAAGCAACAACTCTTTCAAGGCAAGAGCAGTGTCTCTGAAATGTCTTCTCTCCTAGGAGTACTATCCTGGCAAATCTGGGAAACCTCTGACTTGTTCACTTGGAAAAATCCTGCGATGTTGGTAAAGTACCTGAATTGGCCAGGCGGTTTTAAATAGGAGGGAAGAAGAAAACAGAAGATTCACAAACATCCCATGACTAAATATCATCTCCCTTTTTTCCACAGTCCCACTAATAGAGAATTAATGTGGGATGTGAGAGGTTCCCATTGAATTCAGTCCTCTTCTGGGAAGGATTTCACCCATATTAGGACTGCAATCAAGTTTATTGTAGGATATTCTGAAAAGTGTTCTTAATAAGGGTATTTTGTTTTATATAAATAATTAAGCATGGCAGGAGGAATTAGAACTGAGGTTTTTCATCCTCTGGTAGAGTCTAGATGTCTTGCTCTCCCTGCTGTTATCTAAACCATAATATCCTTAACTTGCTATTCTTTCTTCCCTGCTGCCTATTCATAATAGTTTTTGGACTGGTGTACTACAGGAGCACTGCTACTTCTGGCCAGAAATATCTTCCCTGGAGGAGGACAGTTTTGTAAAAACTCCTCTAAGAGTGTCCCTAGGGTAACGTAATGAGTTACACTTCATCTGTAACTAAAAAGCTCGCACTTAGTCGATATTTCTATCTACTCTTTTCAGTTATCTGTTGAAAATAACTCATAGAGTGTAAATAATGTCCCCATGTGCCCAATGTGAAATACATCAGGGCTGTCTTCTCAAAGGCGCACTTTTTATTAGCTAAAATATCTAGAGCACTGGTTCACAAGCTGGACTACCATTAAGTGCCTAGATAATTACACTCTTGAGCACATCAATCACCTATACGTAGAGCAAGAACCACCATCACATTGTTAAGACTTCCATTAACCTGAGTGAAATGGAAACACAATGTCTGTATGTCCTTTCTCCTTTGCATTTTTAAGGACAGTTATGATGCTGTGAACCCATTCCAGCAGGTACAAAATAGCTCTATTAGGATTTCTGGGTCAGCTCCAGCTCATCCATGATCTAAACTCTGCTCTTGCTCAAAAGTGTTTTGATTTTGCACAGATTAACTGAGAACCAGGTGAGGAGTTAATTGAGTTTTCTTTGACGAGGTTTCACTTATTCAGTTTCATGGAGCGTAGTCATACAAGTTTTTTTTTTTTTCCCACTGCACTTCACTTTGTTTATCTAAAATTCCCAAACCAAGGAGAAGAAATTTTACATTGGTTTCTAATAAATATTTTCTTTGCATCCCTCAACCAAAAGCACAGGGTGACAATGTCATATTCAAGATAAATGGGCTCTGGAAATGCACTTTTCCTGTATAATTGAAAACAGAGCTACACATTAAAAAAGCATTTACTTTTCGATGCTCTCTTGTACAGGGGAAATTGTCTGGCAGAATGAGTCTAGGTTTGTGCTTCAAAGAGGCAAGAACCTTTCTGATCTCTCTCTACGTACAGTCCTATTCCATCATGCTCTCTAGCAGAGTAATTTATTACATTTTTCCAGTTCTCCCAAACCAGAAATTCCATTATGTTTTTCTTTTTTTTTTTATTTAACCAAAACCCATTATTTTAAAAATAATCTTTTACAAATGGTTAGAAAAAACTATTTCCAGTAATTAGATTTGGTATTTTCTTCTATTACAAACATTCATGACTGCAAAGACGCTTAAAGAATGTTTTCCATTCCTCTTTTTTACGATTTTAAGCGGTCGTCTTTTAGAACTGCTGCATTATTCATCTGTTTCACCTGACTTTAAGGTTGTTTTATTCTTTAATATTGTCTTTGCTTTGCAGTAATAATAAGGTAATGATTTCTTGGAAAGAAGTATTTTGCTCACATCTCTGATTTGTATCATAGCTTATCTTGCCAAATAGTTCAAATATATTTTGACTTCAAGGCTCTGCAAGTTTTATGTTCAACTGTGCAGGTATTAGTTTTACAGCCAAAGGTATTAGTTTAAATATAATAGTTAAAATTAGCTTCTTGCATTACTTATAGAATTTACTCAGAAAACTTCATATTTTCTGAAGTTATTCTATTAATTGTATAAATATTTTTTTCAGGACACTATGAACAACAGAGTGGAATGTGCTGTGTGGAGTGGCTGTATGACCAGTACGGCACATTGTTTTCTGTTCCCTAAATGCATCCTTTGAACATGTGAAGGCTGTAGACTGCACGTCGGAGGATGTGTTTCTTTCAAAGAAAGTGTTGGCAACTGCACAGGAAGGAAATGTTGTTACACAAACATTTTCAACCTTTTCGTTTCATTCATTGTGTAAATTTTACCTCCAACACTCAGCTGACACCTCTTATCATGCTAGACCCCAGCAAAGGGAGAAGGTGGTAGCTGGAAATCAAATCAGATAAAGAAAGAAGCAATTGCTTGGGTCAAAGAATCAGAGCTTCTGATTCTATGCCTGCTGCCTTGGCTGAGCATCTTTTTTCTCTGTTCATTGTTCAGCTGGGAATCTTATCAGTCTCACACAGTTTCTTCAAGTCCACATAACGGCAATGGCAAAAAATTTGTTTTGGATTTTTGCAAAGACTTGGGTTTAAGGTTACTGTCGATAACTGCTCAGATATCTGCTGCTTAACATGCTATAGTATGGTGGTGAGCACATCCTTGAAGTCCACAATTCGCCCAAATTAATTTCTAGTCTTTGGCTTTAATATATCAATAATTACAATCCTTTCTGGGTGTTAATAAATAGATAACCTGTAAACATTGCTGGTAAAAATTCTAGAACTGGAGTATCCCAAATCTCTATCTCCATTTTAAAGTTATCTGATAGTTCTTCCAGACGTTAGAGAAATGGGTCAGAACATTGCAATTTTGTCACTTCATGTTGACTAAGAAATTCCAGTTTCATCACCTGCTTCATGAGAATTACCGCAGAGTTTATCAGCAATAAATTAGCATATTCTTAGGACCTCAAATTCGAAATTAACATTAATCTGCTGATCCTTCACTTGTGAAAAAGCATTTATTGTACGGAAAAAGGTGATATTTTAAAAAGGGAATCCTTTCTCCTTGTCTCTGTTGTTCTTCCTGGAAGATGATTTTGAAGTGGGCCAAGAAAAGAGCAACAACAACTAAACCGTGAACTTGTAGGTGCACCTGCTCTAATGAGACAGTAGAGAAAAGGTGATTTAACCACACCCCATTGGTTTTGCCAATGTGGTTTCAGGGGGTCTAAAATAAGGGCTTTTAAGTCTTATGTGCCTTGTAGTGTCATGAAGTTTATAGAGCTCTCAAAGAAACAAACAAATCTTCATTTCTACTGTTGTGAAGGAAAATTTCTCCCAATTCCTTTTGTTATCATAGTATCTTCTCCTTTACTTACATTCTCCAGATCCTCTTGTATGAGCTCTTCCTTTCTCTAGAACCTCAGTTTGTATGTAGCAAGAAGTTTATGATCATTCTCATTCAGCTTTATTCTGGCCTTGTATGGCCCATTTTCAGTACAGAGCTTGGTTTTGAAATTTAAGTAGTACTTCAAATTCAACCACTGTGCCACGCTTTGATTTAGCTGTTAAGGTCCTACAGAGAATGTCACTCCCCTATTAGAGCTGGAGGAATTTTAAGTTGTTGCCTCAGATCCATTAACATTGCACAAGGCAGAAATACAATTTGATTGCCAACGAAATGTTTTAGCTGGAAAAGTCCTGAACGTAAACTTGACAAATGAACAAGCATGACATGGAGATGACAGGAGAAAAATAACTAGGAAATGCCATGAGATTTTTTACAAAATTGCTTTTCTGATAAAGTCACATTTCAAGCTGAATGATTAGCACTTACTCAGCAGATCACCATGCACTGACCTTGGTAGTATCACCAGGGTCAGATTTGCATACATATTCACATGCATGAATAATTCTCAAATTTTCCATTACATTAGGCACAAACAGGTTTTTTTTTTTCCATCATGCATGAATGTCTTCTCCATATTCCTTTCGAAATTAAGAAAGTGGGTTCACTCTTAGAATAACTTAGCACACTGGCACACTTTCTTCTTACAGCTGTCTCCCTGAAAAGCCCACTTCCATATTAAACCTGTTTTTTGTAAAGTGATTACCCCTTCTTCTGTAGTAATTAAGTAATGGCAAAACACTGATCATCAATGCTTGGGATGTAGTACCACCTGCTTTCAAATCACTGTCACTGGTTGATATTGTGCAAGACCTTTATATAGCCTGTCATGTTATCAGGTATTACCTGTTCGTGCTAACAGTTGTCCCAGAGCAGCAGTGGAGAAAAGGTGGGATTATTCCTGCAAAAATAAGGTGAGGGATAGGTAGTAATCTTTCTTCTGCTCAGACTCGTCACTAAGCAACACATGGCGATACCATGTTCTATAGCAAGTGGAATATTCTATACACAGGACTCCTTGTTCTTCTCTTGCCTTCTGTAAGTTTCTGTTTTCAAGGTGACTTAGCTCTTTGATATTGGCACATACTTGCTTCCAGAGCTGCATTGGAGATAGGAGTCCTGTGTCTCGTAGGGTTTTCAAATTTTAAGATATAATTTACTTCAGATCTAAACGAAACATAATCATCTGCAAATTATTTATGTAGAAAAAAATTGTTATATTACAGTATTTTTATTTTTAATTTTATAGCAGTGTTCCTAACCTCCAAAATATCAATCTACAGACAAATCTTCACGGGATTTTGTGTCATCAGGTAGCTGGCTCAGGACGTAGAGCATGCAACTGAGAAATTTCCAAAGAGTTAACCAGATAGATTTAAATAACACAGGAACTGCTGTGTGTACAGCTAATAAAATCCTTCAATTGTAGCTAGCCTCCCAGCACAGTAGAAACCTAAGAAGTATTTTGAATATTTGGAACTGGTTTGAGGTTTTTTTGCAACACTGAAAACAACAATATCTGAGAAAATAGCTCCGTTCACTTGTTTAAATTAGAAGCTACAGCATTTCTTAAGGTAAAATCTGTTTTTTAAGCAGTAAATCCACTATAGTCATCTTGAGACGTAGGTTGTAGTTTTCAGAGTATTTGGTATGCACGCATAGCAAAAGTATTTTTCTTGCAGATTTTCAATGTTCTGAGTGTGTGATTCTGCATTTTTCCTGCCCTTGTCATTTCTGTAGGTCATGCTTTAACCTACATCTGTAATGTTTGCACAGCACGAACAGTGCTCGCTGTACCTTGACTTATCACATTCCCTTCCAGCACTGTCGATACAATTGGACAAGAAATGGCTATAGCCTTTTGGAAGATCACACATGATTCAAGGAGGAATCTCTTACCTACATGAGAGATGTGTTTTTTCTGCGATGTGGGTTCATATAATTCCATCTGATGCTATAGGATTCAAGTATGCTAGTGACATACCTCAGTGCAGCTGCATGCTATCCTCTTCACACCACCTACTCTATATTTATAGCTGAAGCATTTAGTTTATGGAAATGATTTGTAATACTCTCATGCAGTCATGTAGTTATCATCTGCTAAGAGAAAGGGAGTAATCTATGCAAACTCTTTCAAGTAAGCAGTATCCTCATGCTTCAGGAAAAAAAAAACCCTTGTCATTCCAGTGGTTGCTTTTAAGCTGTTGACTCCAAGGAAAAAATGTATTCAAGGCTTTTATGAGCTTTAAAGAAAGTGTGTGGGACGGACCAAGGGAAGGAGGTCGTCCTCCTTGCCAAGTTATGGACCTGAGGGAGGTCTACAGTCCCAGCACAATACACCTCTGTGTGGAAGAAATGTTTATCTCCTATGGAGACAGCATCTCAGCCACCAGCAACAGCTGCACAGATCAAAGCTAGTAAATATGTCCTCAAGTGTTCAATTATTGCTCTTGATAGAACATCTCATCAGCGTTGCCTATGGTCTGGGAGAAACATAGTGATAGCACCAAAAGGACTGTTGGCAGAAGAAGTAAGGATGAAAGATAAAAAAAAAAAGAAACTAAAGGAGGTGTTCAAGCCAGCAGCTGGAGCAATGGGGTCATGTTCTGATTTGCCTTTTGGGGGTTAAAGTCTTGTCTTTATGACGCAGAGTTTTGTATGTACCTTGAAGACTAATGGGTTTTATTGCCTTTTAAGTTGGATAACTTCACAAACCCTGAAGTGCTGTCGGGTTAGGGGTGTCACACTTGTTATGAACTGCACTGCATTCACCCTGTAGATATTTTGCTTCATGTTTACAAAGAAAAAAGCAGGGTCCAGAAGTTAATTTTAAATATATAGGAGAGAGTGATCTCTACATAATTTTATATTAAAATGTTTTCTGTTGCATAAAAGATTCAAAAAACTGTGAGGATACGTGACTCCAGATCATTAAATAAATTATTTTAAAAAATAAAACGTGCAAAAACTCACCACCTGGGCTAAATGTGTTTTAGATGAGATAAATGTATCCAAGTGAGGAAGTCCTGATTGACCTTAGGGCCATAAAGAAGCTAGACAATGTAATAGCTGAATCACTAGCAATTATGTTTAAGAATTGTGAAAAACTGAATACCAAACGTTATTTATCCTTGAAAGGGAGAGTATGGAGGACATTGAAAATTATAGCTCATAGCACTTAAATTTAATCTCTGCAACAAATCATTAGGCAATCAGTTTAAGAATCTAGAAGGTAAGACAGTGATAAAAATTACCTAACATTAGTTCTTCCAGAGTAAGTCAAACCAAACAAGCTTTGGAAAAGGTGGTAAATATAAGATACTTTGACTTCGGTGCAATTCTTGGCGCCGTCTCAAATGCTATTCAGTGATTATGTGATTCTCAGAAGCATACTGAGAAAGGGAGGTGAAGACCAAATCTTCATCAGATAGGTGTGCAATTGGCCAGAAAAAAATCACAGATAACATGTACTTATCACCAATGTTTCAAGGCATCTTAAAAGCTCTAGGGGGGCGCTTTGGAGCTCAGCTATATTTGATATTTTCTATAGTAACAGAAAATGGTACAATGGTTTAATTTGTGGTGTTTGCAGCTGATGCCACATTGGTATAAAAAAGGTAGCAAACCCTTTTGATCGAGATCAGGATGAGAATAAAAAGGCAGCTTTTGGAATAGACCCAAAGTCATGAAATCAGAAAAGCCACAATGGCAAAACAATGGTTAACAAAAATGGTATGAGATGTACACAGGTTCATGAAAGCGAATACTATTTTTGCCTCTACGGTTTTGTTATACTCTGTGGAAACAAAATGAGGTAGCCAACCTGTTCTCTTTTTACTACTTGTGAAGTCTTACTTGGAACGCTACACTATGACAAAGACGCTACCAAACTAGAATATCTAGAAAACAATAAGTACAATGCTGAGGCATACAAGAAAATCCTGAAAAACCACACAGTCAATGCATATATTTTGATCTGGACAAAACAGGGTGCAAATGTGACAGATGTGGTAAGTATGGGACAGTATGATAAGTAAGCTTTGCAGGTCGCTGTTGGATCACTGGGTATTTTAGCCCTGACATTTAGGACCATACTGGGGACACTTTTATCTTCAGCTCAGCACCTTGGAGGAATGCTGGGTCTAAGGGACGTCAACTTTCATTCTGACTGCTATGGGCTAGATCAAAAGTGTGTACAGTGTAGTGAACTGAGTCAATATTCAGGGTGGGGTGAAAAAGGGTGAGACCTGTACGTTGTGATAGTCATTATATCGTAACATCATCTGAATGATTTATTATTCTTGGTGGTCAAAACCATTTCCTATTCAAAAGGGTGAACAATAAAGAATATAAAATCCAATTCCAAAGCTCAGGTCCTTATGGTTTTTTTTGAAGTGCTTAATTCCCAATAAATCAGTTATAATTAAGTTTTAATTGGGGTGAAGAAATTGAATAAATCTATGTCTTCTGGGATTTAAGTACTTCAAATGAACGATGAAGACACTGGACTGCTCTGTTAAATATGTATTTTAGCATGCAAGTTTTGAGGAAAGCAAAACTTTTTTTGTGAGTCTTGATATGATTCTGATCTGCCCTTTAGCTTTGGTCCTTCAAAATCTCCCAAGCCAATTTTTTTGGGTTTTTTTAAGAGGCAGTATAATTAAAGTTTTGATCAGTGGTGATGCATCATTCTTTGTTGTCTTAGATATGCAAAAATGACAAGAAATGACAGATGGAATTGAAACAGTTAAATTTTCATCTACCTGGGAATTATATAGCAGCATCATTCTTATTCTTCCCTTCCTCATCCCTACTGTCAGTTTATGACTTTCCGAGTCTGACATGCCTGCTCGGGTTCTACTTATCTCCTCTTGGGTGATATTTCAGCATGGGGAGAAAACAGGTGCCTCCTCAATCAGAAAACAGCGTCAGTGGTACATCTAGTTTCATCTCTCAGCTGTTTTAGAGGCAACTTTATTTGTGGTTTGCTTCTGTTTCTAACACATTGGGGATCTCTTCTACAGCCCAGACACCCACTGAACAGCAACAGGGATATACACACTTCTAACCTGATAAATCTGCATTTTGCTCCTCTGTGAGAAGCCCCAGTCTGTACTCAGCATCGCAGTCATGAATGAGAGAGTCAGTTCCAGTCACAAAAAGTATCATTACTTTGTATCTACAGCAGAGCAAAAGATCTCAACAAGAGCTGATTCTAGCAGAACTAGACATACGTGTCTCATCAAATCCTTTCTTTGCTGTCCCCCTATGTTCCCATAAATCACATGCTTGTCCTCTTTTCTAAACAAAAAGACAGAGGAAACTATTTCAGAGTCACTATTCTTTTAATTCTTCTCTCTCAAGACAGTACAATGGCATCAGGGTTGTACTTCTACAACTTCCTAACAGCTTCTCAAAGCTCCATTTGAAAATCTTCATCTTTTTTTAGCTTTCCGTACCTATCAATTCCAAGTACATACCCAAAGTGGTGGTAGGACTAGTAGTTATTCATCCATCATCTTGCCTACAGTACACTAAAATGCAGTACTTTGCAGACTGTATAAGAACTTGCTAGTTTATGATGATGTTTTTATTTATTAATGCGTGGACAAAAATAAGAGTTTTTCATTTAAGAACAGAAAACCAGGGATGTTTCACAATCTGAGCCAAGTTATACATTCATATAAATTAAATGAACATTCTTTCTTTACTCTCAACCTCCTCTGGTACCTTGTGATGATTAGGAACATATACAGCTTATTTCAAAAAGTCATATGACCTGAAGCTGGCAAATAAGAAATTCAGAATGATGGATAATTCATCATTAGCTGTGGAGACAAAGTAAAGCTGACAAAATGCTGTAAGTAGTTGTTTTGTGTTAAGGCTTTCAGTTTAATACAATGTAACATCCTCTGGCCATCTCCTTTGGACCAGGGTATGGTTCCTGAGTAGACTGCAACAATATCTGGATCTTACAAGGACTTTTACATGTGCATAACTTCCTGCCGGAGGTAACTTCAGTGATTTCACTGGGAATACTCACATGAATAAAATTAGGCATATACCCGAGTGTCCTAGGGAATCCTAGGAAATGTAAGATTTACGTTCCCAATAGGAATATTAATATTGCTATGTTATACTTACTACACTATGTGCTGCATCAATTTAACAAAATAAAACACAATATGTTAATAGTTTAGAAGAAAAGTGAGCACAGAGAGCACTTCACAGCTAATGGTTTTTCGATGTTATTCCTGGTATTCAATGCAGGCTTTCTTAAGGGACTCTCAAGAATTTTGCTATGTACATTTCAATGAGACATTTTTGTTCTTTCTTATGCAAACATTTAAAGTGCCAACAGCTTGTGTCAGTTTTGCTAAGCTGTGCATGGGTATTGAGAAGTGATGCTGCAAAATTGTGGAGCACTCCATAAAGTTTCATGATGGTGTCCACGGTAAAAACGATAGAGTGTGCAAAGGTGATGCTCTGATGAGACCTCTGTGAGAGACAAAATGGAGACAAATAATAGTAATAAAATTGAGGGGAAAAAATTAGACACCTTTAACTAAAAGAATCATGTAAATAGAACAAAATATATCAGCTCAAAATATAAGCATTATGTACATACATACCCAAAACTTTGGGCTGAAAATTGAGAATTCAGTTCTGGAATTTGCGGAGGAAAAAAAAGGTACATTAACAATCACAAGACCAGGGCATCCATTTGGTGCTGAAAAAGAAGGCTGAAGGATGCATAAGTTAGAATATTTGTATTTGAGATACAAAAATAATCATGTCACAGTGGTAGTACATCCTTAGGAATATCATGAGAAATTTTAGTCATTCTGTTCAGGAAGAAAAAAAATTCAGACTGGGAGAGCTGTGTGAGAGAACTGTCTAAATTATCAAGGGAGCTGAGCTTTTTTCATATACGGACTAAAATAGTCTGATTCATGTGGTTTTCAAAAAAAAAAAAAGGGTAAAAAAAGAAAGAAAAGAAAGAAGAAAATGGGGCAATAAACCCGTTCTTGTAAATGTATAACATGCTGGCATGGAAAAGAGTTATATAAGGTCTACAATGGTTTAAAACAAATGGCATTGATTTGGACTGGGAATCAATAAAGTAGAAGCCTGAAATTGCAAGCATATAGGTATCAAAAGACAGAAACTTTAAATAGAAAGTGGATACTTCTGGAACCGAAATCCTGGTGTTTCAGCAATGTGTAATAACAGCTATTCTGGAAAAGATCATGCATTTCAGTGTATTTCAGTAAGAGGATTCAACATTATGACAAAAGGTAGTGATTGTAGTTGGACATAACTTCTGTAGTCTTTAAAAAGATGAGATGGCAAGCCAATACTTATGCAACAGGAGGAAGCAGTTTTCATAACCTTTGCTTCATGTATCCCCATCCAGAATTACATTTCAGCCATTTTCTTACTGAGAGCTCTTCTGTGGTTAGGATCCTTCTGAAAAAAATTCCTGTAACAGAAATACAGAATTTTATGTATATCTGAGACCATAAATAAAAGATTTTTTGTTCAGAAGACTGAATGCCACAGAAAGTTTTTGACATCAGTGTTGAAAATGAAATCTTTTTTAGAAGAAAATATCCTTAAAAGTCCCTCATAGACAATCTAGATAAACTATTCCAAAACAGTTAATATGTGCCGGAACTTAAATTTAAGGGCTCTTATACCAAGTTTACTCTAGCGTAATTCCCCTGACTTCATCAAGAAACATCACAAAAAGATTTGGTGTGGCTCAGAATTAAGCCTATCCTAGGCTTAACTTTGAAAAAACTGGCTGAGCTTTGCAGGGAAATATCAATCTTGTAAGCTATGCAGGAAGTGATCTTCTGTGGATTCTATTTACGTTTCACATCTGTTTCACCATAAGTATGTGAATGGATATTTTCTAATTTCCAAAGCTCCATATAGCTATGAATCTCCATTATAATGGGGTTGGTGATTTCGATTTTTTTTTGTTGTGGTAGATCATTAACATTTTAACATCTTGTTTTACAAATCCCCGGTTTTTACAGCATTGGGAAAATATTTGAAAATATGTCCAGCTGCATTTACTTCAAAGCTCCTTTTTTCATCTTGAATTGATTGTCTGTGTATCTTCCATAATACAAACGAAAGCACAAAAATATTACAATTTGCTAAGTAGGAATTTCAATGGAAAGAGAAAAATTTCAATGAAAAAAGCAAAGAAAGCAAGGCTTATGAAATTTTTACTGTATCCTAAAACCCAAACCTAGGAAAAGCAGTTCCTTTCAAAAAACAAGAGATGTTATGTAACACTCCATATACATGGAGATGAGAGAGGAATTATACCTCTGAGTTAAGAAAGCATTTTTTTCTTCAGTGCTATTTAATAACACTATTTAAATAAAATGGCAACAATAGTGTTTTCAAAAGAGGCCCAGTTCTCCAAACCTTTGGCTATTTCCCCAGTCTGACACACATGCCCGCTCCCTGCAAAGGTCTGTGCTGTGTTACACAGCCATGTCTTCACCTCCCCTGGAGGTCAGTGGCAGATGAGTCTGCTCAGAAATGCCCTTCCCAGAATCAGCCCCAGACCCGCACTTCCCTCTGCTACTGAGTGATCTCAAAAGCCTTGGCTTCAGCTGGAGTTAAAAATTTTACATGATGTGCTCAGCACAGTCTAATATGCAAAACCTGAATGGAAATACTGTGACAAAAATCAAAATAAACTTCAGAGAAGGAAAAAAAATGGTGTTTTGGGAACATATGTACGTTCAGCTCCTGAGGTTCAGGGACAACTTACAACAACATGGAACATACAATTAATTTGCTTTGTTTTGATGGCCATATGCCCACAGCATAAATTCTGAAAATTATTGAAGAAAAATAAGGAAGTGTTTGACTAGTAGTGTGCCAGATTCAAGAGGAATTCGAGCCTACATTCTCTGAGCATATTCTGAATGCCTTGTTATTTCATTATCTAAAATTGCAATGGTCATATTTCTTGCCTAGCCTCATTCAGGCTCTCTGTACAAACTGAATTTCATCCATTAAGCAGATTGAGGATGTTCCTATTATATTGTTAGTGTCATTGTCAGCAATGATTTATGTTTAAGAGAATGTGGACAAATGTACTCAGATTCATATGTGGTGATATTGTCCAGAAACTGGCTGTCATTGGTGGAAAAATATATAATTTCATTTTAAAGAAGTTGCCTATTATCCTCTACTTTAGCTTTATTAAGAGCTGATAATTACCCTGCTAGCCTAGCTCAGTATGTATTATTTCATCTTTTGTTATTAACTACTGGAATTACCATCCCTGCAGTTTGGAAAGAGCTCAATATTCTTTCATTCGACAGATGGCTTACCAAAATCTGGGTAAGTCTTAGCCACGAGGAAAAAAGCCTCAGAAACATTAGCCCCATGAACAATTCATAGCACAGATATCTGAATATATGACTATTTTTAGTAGTATGCTGCAGCTAGCGATAGAAGAGGAAGTCAGGGTTTATTGTAATGTTCCTCTCTTTACACTCCCAAATGATATGGATCCACTAAACGTGGATGTAAATAGGTTGCCTCAGTGTGTAGTACTACTTTTCCAAATTAGATGCATCCTTCCATGGTCTTTGGGAGATGTAGCTTCCAATTTGCTTTCAAGCAAGTGGACTTGAAATAAGACCTTTCAATTCTCGTTCAGAAAGTCTGACCTTGTTCTGAAATTCTCAATGCCCGTGTAGCCTTCTGCTCATTCAGGAAACTCTTTAGGACTTGGACCTCTGTAATTTTTCTCATGGGACTAAGGCTCACAGGAAGAAGTAATCTGCTCTAGTTAAAATGCAGGATAGATAGAAAACACGAGTGAACTTTTCAACACATCTGAAGTAGAAACCAGAAGCATTGAGACACTTGGAAGCTGAAAACAACTTCTTTCATTTTAACTTATGCTACTGAGATAATAGAGGAGAAGGGAGCAGTTGTGAAACCATGGAAGAAAGCAGCGTGCTGTCAGAGGTGGGGCGGTAAGTCATTAGCATTTTCTCTGTGTGTGGGTAATGGTGGCTTAAAGAAAATTGAGGTGTTAGCTGAAGATCTGGGATTTTTATAACCAGTAGTTTCAATTATTCCCAAGGGTCAGATCCAAGCCACCTTTCTTGAAATAAATAGCCTTCCCCAGAAAGTGTCATACTGACTTGAGTTGACCAGCTTGAAACCCAAGATGTTTATCATTATTTTCCTTTCCCTCTCTTTTCAAATGAAAATTTCCATTGTGTTCAATGAGACCTTTGGTGATGAAAAAAAGATTTTAGTTTGGAAAGGAAGGAACATATATGTTATTGCTCTCTGATCTTTTCTGTGGAATTCATTCTCAAATGTAGCACAGAAATTTCTTTCATAAGTATTTGCTATTTTGGACAAAATTGCCCTAATTAGTAAAATAGTTTGCTTTTTTTCAAAAAGCCTCAGTGCCAGCTATGGATGAGAATAAGAAAATATTACAATCCTTGTGATAAGATGAGATAAATATGATTTGTTGGATATTGAATGATTTGAAACATACCGCAGCATTGACTGATTAGCGAAAAGACAAGAAAATAAATGAGGCAACTTTTTCTTAACTCTTTAGCTTTTCAGAAAGCTAAGGCACTGCGACGCTATGTAAATAAAGTATGGCTAGCCTGAAGCTGAGAAATACAGCTGATTACGTGCTTTTCTAAGACAAGCCATGCTAATTTGTTCTAATGCTTACATTTCCATTTTAATGAGATTTCCTAGCTTCCACAAAGTTTGTAGTTTTGTTTTAAACTGAAGCAAAAGCATTTCTGGTGAAGTTTGGCTTGAAACAAATGTAGACCTCTATGACCGTGTGATTTTAACTGCAGCTTTTGTACAGGGTGTCTTTAGTAAGAATGGTACCTGGAGACATAAGGAGCACTTCATAAAGCAACTCAGTGACATCTGCACAATAGGACACTGATGGCTGACTAGACACACCACTCCTACACTGAAGGGAATGTGCTCATATGAGTGTCTGGATACACAAAAAGTAGAAAGCCAAGAGCTATTAAACAGGCAGATCAACTACCCTTTCTATGTATTTGTAGATTTGTGCTGATTACTCTTCCTTGTTCCTCAATGATTAAATGATTTAAAATATGCTTTACCTTGGGAATTACTAAATTGAAATTCAAGTGCAGGAACACATATCATGAAGATATAAACTCTCAGGCATGTCTGTATTACAAAGATTTCTGTGCCTGAGTGAGTCTTAAACATAACTGGGTGACCAAATAACATCTACTACTTAGTACTGATGAAAACCAAACCAAATAATATGAAAGCTGAATCCCCCTTGAAATTCAGTCAACCACTAGATGCCAGGTATGAGGGTAAAGAGGAATCACACCTGAATGGTAGCACAGAAGAATGAGAATACTGTCAAACAGGCTGGCTTAGTTGAGAATAGTATGCTGATACCAAGAAATAGTTTCTTTAAGGGAAAGAAATGCCTTCTTTGAGGGATGCTGATTGCTAACTGGAGGCAAAGCATTTTATAAAGTATAAAGTTGATAAGCCAAAAAGTAACAATAAAGGAGGGCTGAGGGACTAACATGACTGCCAAAGAAAAATGAGTGCTTTACTCCATCGGCAGGTCTTCTTTCAGTTCTTTTGATTAGCTTGGACACATCTTTTATTACTTTATGTGTCACCTGTCATCCCTTGGAAAAAGGAAAGTGTCACTCATAAAGTTAAGTGAAGCTTACTAATGTAATATTTTTTCCTTCCATAAAGAAGATGGTAATGAAAGCAGAAAACCAGCCATTTCTCTTGGTGATTATTACCACTCCAGAATACGGTAAGTGAATTGAATACTACATTTTGCATATTTAGCATTTAACCTGATCTTCTTCATCAGGAGGTACAGAACATTTATGTATCCAAAGCTGTACACTTAAGTAATTATCTAATAGCCATAAACAATGGTTCAGCCAAGTGGTAATTGTCTGTACAACAAATTATTTTTAGGAGACTAAATGTTCTCTGCATTAGACAGTTAAATGTTCTCAATTATGCCCATGATACGATTTGATGAAAATAAACTTTTATGGGATTTTTCGCACATCCAACTTTGCCTGACATTATTAGTATGACTTTTGGATTCATCATTCGTTTTTCTGACATTCAGAAATGTTCCCTATCATATGCTTGCTCTTCCCCCATGTTTATACTTGCACACACATGTTATTTGGGCCCCTTAACTATTCACCTCTTTGCAGTTAAGAGGCAAAATACACAGAAAAAAACAAGTTATATGAGGAAAACGATATTCAATCCTTCATTTTCCTTCTCAGCTCCTGACAATGCTACTAGAGAGCAAGCCCCTCATGGACAGGAGACACTGTAAAAATAAAGGGCAGAAGAAAGAATTCTTCAGTGCATACAGATCTGTTTGGTTCCATCTGCACCAGTGGAGGCATTGTGGTTTTACATCAAAGTTCAAAAGCAACTGTTCTGGGGACCCTGAAATTTTAGTCATAATGATACTTTTGAAAATTATGATCTTGAACAGGTTACAGATTGAATAAAAATAATAATTATAATAATGTAGAGTTGTATGTTGTCCCTCCTATTACACACACCTGTCAATAGCCATAAATAGCTGTAGTAAATGACATTTTAATGAATTTTTACAAATAAATATTTGATAAGAACCCTAGGTAGCTGGCCTGCCTACCATGCCATCATTAAGGGCAATCTCTGAATAACAGACAATGCAAACTGCTCAGCTTTTTCTTTAATGTTAATGTAATAGTGATCACAGGACCAGAGTTACAATTCATGCACTAAAAAAACACCTAGTTTTCTCTTTAAGTACTCCATTTACGGATTGGTTTCTAAAAGCTATAAAATCCTCAAGTATATGTGTTTCTCCTTGGAATTTAGTCTACATACAGATGTTCTTTTTTGGGATCATGTCATTCTGCTGGAGTGAGAGTTATCAACTGGGCGACTGGGTTATTGTTAATTGTTTACTACAGCTCCCAGACCAGACACTACCCTCCCCTCTGATCCGCAGATGTTTGATTGTGTGAGTGCTCCCTACACCACTCTGTCTAAAATAAAACAGAATAAATTTAGTGGTTTATAGACAAGCCTTTTGCGCTCTGGAAAGAAGCACACAGTTCATTCTCTGGCCCAGTAGAAAAGCAGTGAGGCGTGATGTGATAAGAATAGACAGCTTTTCATTCAAAGGAGCTTTATCCAGAGTGCCTCCAGAATTATACCTGGCCCAATTACTGCTCCCTGAACCCTAAGTGAGTGTTCGTCATGGTGGTCTGATGTCTGCCTAAAAACATGGCAGAGAGAGTGTTAGCAATAAATCAGTATAGGCAGTCTCAGGACAGTGCTTACAGACCTGAATTCTGACCCTATATAATTTACCAATCCCACAAAACAAGTTAACTGAAGCTGAGAGCCAGTTTCAGTGCCTGGTCTACTTTGGGGGCAAATGGGGTGGGTGGAGCAGAAAGTTCCTCCTTTATTAGAGAACCCCAGATCCTCGCCTCTTCCCATTTTCCCTTTACTGCCAAGAACGCAGAGGATGGCTGCCTGCTGCTGCCCCAGATAGCTCAAGCAAGACGAACTGCTGTACCTACAGATGTCATTCCTACTGAAAATCAATCCACACAGATCTTAGTAAGATTTTATATAAAGATATCTCTTTGTTTTGAGCTAAATTATTTGAAGATTTAGGAAAAAATACATTGTTGCACTAAAAAAAAAAAAGAGAAAAGGGAAAAAAGATAACTAGCAACAAGGGGGGGAAAAAGAACTATTACATTTTTGCAATAAAGTCTACAAAATAAGGAAAATGTGTGAAATAAAACTGCCTGTGAATTTATTTTTTATGTTTTATTAAAGCAGTACCAAGATTTTTTTCTAATTTCATTATATGCAGTGTTCCAGGGATGTGAAAGAACATGTGTGTAGTAGTTCATACTAAAGTGATTCATTCCCAAAGGACTGTACACCATGGAAAGGACCCATTCTGGACGAGGAAAGAACGGTAGAGACAAGTGTTGTGGTCTGACCACAACACCCATTCCACATCCCTCTGTGCTTACTCTGTTATTAATTGGCAATAAATTAAAATAATCTTCTCTGACTCAAGGGTTTTTTTTCCCATAAGGATAACTGGTGAGTGATCTCCTTGTCCTCATCTCAACCAATGACTTTTCCATCTTCTCTCTGTGTTCTGGAGAGAAGAAGTAGTGAGAGAGCATCTGGGTGGGAGCCAGCCAAGGTTAACCTACCTGTCCTTATAGAATCTTTTTCTTGGTAACTTCCACAGGATGAATGTAAGTTGTTTCTAAAGCTAAAGGCTTTCAATTATCCATGAAAATATGTGTAGAAGTTTCTTAACTGATCTTTAATTGATCAATAGTCATTTTCCCTGCTGGCTTGTCCCAAAGCTCTTACTCATCCTTGAAATTTGGACTGGTGTGTTGTCAGAGAAACTGTTTTGTTTCCATAAATGAGAGGGTGATATTGTGATGAGGAGTAACAGGTCAGCAACAGCACCAGCAGTCAAGACTCCACATACTGAAGTGTTTGCGGTGGTACATGATAAAATTTGATAGTATTGCTCCTGGCTCAGAGGCAGAAACCAGTTGCCAAATACAGCAGAGTTTTAAAATATTATTATTTGTTCTTTTTAATGGCCAGAAATCTGACATATTTTCAACTTTTGAATGGCTTTTCCATTAATTAAATGGATATGCACTCACTGCTCTAGTGTTCCTAGCTGTGTCCTGTGCTAAAAACAGTATGGAAAATATCGCTTGCTATGGCAGAACCATAGCCAGATATTTTGATTTAAAAGCTTGCATTTATGAGTTGCTTTCCATGATGCTATTTTAGATAATACCTTCAATTTCCCTAATCCAAAGTATGGATGCGTCTCTGATGGGTTATCCTTGGCTGCTGAGGTGTGTGACTGTCCTTCTATGCTAGCGCAAAAGAAATGGTTCACAGTGCTTTCTAGCTGAGATACAGCAGTGGGATTTGACTGCTGCCAGGACCCACTGTGAGGCTGTACACAGGTACAGAATGGTGTGAACACTGTAAGGCTTTGCTGGTGCTTGAGCTGTGAGGGCACCATGCACACGGCAGCCACGGAAAGGTTTGCCCCAGGCACAGTGGAAATTGGTAATGTGGAAAGCTCCTGGGAGCAGATTTCAGGAATGTACTTTAATGGTCCTTTGGGGCAAGTCTCGGACCTCGATGATATCGAAGGTCTTTTCCAACCTACTTAATTCTGTGATTCTGTGAAGTCAATTCTGAAACTCTGTCTACGACTTATTAATATACGGAAATGATCACATTAGTACATGCAACTCTGTCCAAACATGTCCATTGTGAGGAATGTGTTCATGATCCCACTCAGTTATAATAAAGAACATTATAAAACTAATAGCCCCATATTTTTAACCAATATCTGTAGTGTTCATCGTGAAAACACGAGACCTCGTTTGCAAGGTTCCTCAATAATTACAGATAAGGTAGTCATGCTTTCCAGGTGGTCATTTGGCCCCTAACAGCTCAAATAAATTCCCTTTAGTAAATTAACTTTCTAAAATCTCCCCAATGCTAACAGGCCTGATTTATTCATTGTTTCTATTACAGAGGAAAAACAAAGAAAACTTGGTAAACTCTGCTTTCATTGGGACCTAGGCACGGCTTTTTAGAAGCTGACAGTTCAGATGAAAACCTGACAGGAGGTCAGCAACCCTTCCCGGTCTTGCGGACACAGGGTGGTCAGGATAAACCTGAACTTCATGGCAGAAACAACAGTCTGTTGCCAAAGGCTAGGTCTATTAATCACTCCTGCTCTTCCATAATGCTCTGGAGAGCTTTCCCATCACTTCAGTTGTGAAGGAACCATAACGCATGCACAAACTAAATGTCATCTTAATTGCCCTGGAAAAAAGAAATCTGAAAAAAAACCACTGTTGTGTTGGTCTCTCTTCATCCACTAAATGTAATTTAACAAGCCCTCACCCCGCCACACCTGTAGTTAATAGATTTTGGTATAGTTTCTCACTTGCATCAGTCAAGCTGCTGTAACTTATTTTCCCATCTGTTAAAGCAAAAAACTAAGTACCTGCTATTCCACAGAATAACGTCAATATTGTAACCATTGTGAGAAAAAATTGAGTCCTTGATATTAAAACCAATGCAAGAAACTATTGGGGTTTTCTTTTTTTTTTTTNNNNTTTTTTTTTTTTTTTTTTTTTTTTGGCTAATATGTTAAGTGGCTTGGCTTAACTCACTTTTAATGTAATAACTAGAACTCACCAAATTGTGCTTTAAAGTATATATTTGATATATCCACTATGATCTGGAAAATAACTTGGTATCAAAATGAAATCTTTCTTAACAGAAAGAAATCCTGAAAACAGCAGAGACAGCTTTTCCTAATTCGGATGAGAATTGCCAGAAAGAGGACACAAATGAAGAAAGAAAGGGATGTGATAACATAATTTGAAAGTTCGTGATGAGATGAAACAATAGAAAAACAATTACTTTAAAGCAGCTGATGAAAGATACTGGAGAGCAAAATAGGTATTGAAGTTCCAAACACTCACTACTTAAAGAGGACATGAAGGTAAGCATACAGCTCCTTCTGTTCAAATTTGGCAATGTCTCATTTAATTAAAGACAAGAATAAAACTTTTTTGAATATGAAAGCACTAAGAAATTCTTTTTCTTTCAAATAAAATCCTGAGTGTGGAAGTCCATAAACTGTTTTGACACATGCAATTTGATATGTATGAAAATAAAAACATAAGCGGTTAACAAAATAGAATAATGCCATTTTAAAAGGTCTCCTATTCACATGAGTTTACTCCTCTCTTAAAAAAATTAAGTGTCTTGTATTAAGTTACCATACCTTAAACTATGCTAAATAATATCGTTCTTCAAAACTTTCCTGGATTTCAATAATGTCTAACAGTGGTGTAGGATAGTCAAGACCTAGTGGAAAGGGGAAAATATTTAGGTAAAAAAAATTACAAATATAATTTCTCAGCAGAAAATCTAATAGCACTGTTCAGTTATCATCCCCAACTGCACAAACCCCATATGAACTGGCAAATGTGATGTCAAGCAAAAAAATCAATATCGGTGAAAATATCTTACCTATTCCTTCTCTCATCTCTTCTATTCTTGGGTTAGTATTACTGTTGCTGAATGCAGACAAATATTCACCAAGAGAAACCACTCTTAATTTCATGTGAAAATATTTTATTGCCATAGGATATTCATTTTTTTAAACTCTGTAGCTCAAAGAAGTGAAAATATTTGCCAGTTCATTTTATTAATTTTAATCGTGACACCAGGCCCATACAGGTTTGACTACTGCCAAATTTACTACTGACAGTTATTTTGGATGTTGTAAGACTGCAGATATACAGATTCATACTGTATGTTTACATAACGTTTTCTGTGGTGAATTCAAACCACTGGTCTGAAATGCTGTATGTAGTTCATAAAACCTACATTTTAAAAATTTTATGTCAGAAGATTTACATACTATCTCCCGTGACACAGCACTACTGAAGTTTTCAGTATCAAACCTGCTTAAACACTGAACCTGTGAAAAGACAGTAGAGGGTACTTACTGGCTGTAGGATCAGGAAAGAATTGAACAAATTCCAGGTATCTTTATACATTTAAGAGATATTAATACCTTTAGCAACACCTTCTACGTGAATTGCACCATTCATAAGAAGTACATGGGAGTCATAGGACTGCAGGTGCATGTAAGACTTTGTAGGATGTGGACTTCTTTATGCTTCTTTATGGCTTATGTTGAGGTTTATTCCTGTCTGGCAAACAGCCCACACAGATGTTTCCTGCCCCTCCCCAACCCCAGTGGGATGGGGGAGAGAATCAGAAGGGTAAAAGTGAGAAAACTCATGGGTTGAGATAAAGAGAGTTTAATAGGTAAAGCAAAAGCTGTGCTCATAAGCGAAGCAAACCAAGGAATTCATTCACCACTCCCCATGGGCTGGCAGGTGTTCAGCTGTTCCCAGGAAAGCAGAGCTCCATCATGTGTAGTGGTGCCTTGGGAAGACAAACACCATCACTGCAAACATTCCCCTTCATTTTCCTTCACCCAGCTTTATATCCTGAGCATGACACCACATGGTCTGGAATGTCCCTTTGGTCACTTGCGGTCAGCTCTCCCAGGTGTGTCCCCTCTCAACCTCTTGTGCCCCCCGAGACCACTCACTGGTGGGGTGGGGTGAGAGGCAGGAAAGGCCTTGGCTCTGTGTAAGGTCTGCTCAGGAGTAACTAAAACATTCTGCTGTTCCCAACATGGTTTCCAGCAAAAATCGAAAACACAGCCCCATATCAGAGGAAAATTAACTCTACCGCAGACAAAACCAGCACAAATCAGGAGCAACTTTTTTTCCTATGTGACTGTTCCCTCTCTTTAACATTTGGAAAAAAAAAAATTCCCACAAGTTCAATTGAGTGTTAGAAGCATGCACTAAATCTCACAAGAATGCATTATCTGTAGTTGCCAAATGTTGAAAAAAATGCAAAATGAGACGATTCTACATTTTTAGCTAATGCTTTTATCCATTCATGCTTAATTACTGATCCATAGCAAGTGAAGAAATTAATTATTTCATTGCTGTGAGTCTTCTTTTGACTTTGGGAATATTCCCTAGAGGATTCTACCCAAGATTTTTTTCTTGTGAATCCATGCAGTCTCCTGCATTTTTTGTTAGTCTGTGCACAGGAGATATGTCAAGTAAGACATATAGTAGAAGTAAATTCAGGAATAAAATTTTAAATATCCGCAAAACTTAGGAGCAGGCCATGGCATTTTGGACCAAAACACAGCCTTGTGTTAGGCACTGCACCAGGAAAAATCTAGCTATACCAGAAAATGAATGAATCTTAGAAGCAAAGGAACAAATTTTTTGGAAGAAAGTCTGTGTTGCCAACCTAAGAAAGTAAGCAAGAACACTAGAACCACAATAGATTTAGAGAGGGTGATAAGTATAATGACAAAGACCATGTTCAAATTTCCTGTTCCTTTTGCACTTCATCTCATTCAAGAGTAGAGCAATAGACAGTTGCTGTTGCTTGCTCAGATACTTCAAGATTCAAAGAGGCAGATGTTAAAGTTCCTCTTTATGACTATGACCAAATATAGCTCTACTCCAATTATTTTTAGCAGTAAAGTCACAAACATATATGATGATGATTTAATTTTTTTTAATATATAGATTGAAAAGAGATTAATCAGTGGGGAATTTAGATAAAAAGTGAGAATTTTGACTGTAGTTTGAACTTCCTTAACATTTTTGTTCCGGTCAGAAGACGCTTGTTATATGCAGGAGAGCACAGAAAAAATCCTTCCATGATCTAACAGTCATAAAAGCAGAAAGACGTTTCAAAAACCTTCACTGAATGATTATGCAAGCAGTAGCAACTGCAAGATTTTTATCTCAGTTAGACAAACTTGTCTCATATCTTGCAAAATAATCTTCAGTGTTTCTGAAGACACACTCACAGGTACAAGGTCTTGGGGAAATATTTTTAAAGTTTTTAAGAAATCTGTAGAGAGGACACTGTCCCTAAAACTTCAGAAATAACTGGCTAACAAATTCAGATCTGCTGGCAAATGTGAAGATTTCCACCCATCTGCATACACCCATCTTTTTCTCCATTGTCTTCACGTGATCCTAAACCTGAATTACTCAGCGAAGGCCTCTGTAGAGGAATGTAGACAACTGTCTTCCTGCAGGATCTCCCTCTGGACCAGAGACATGATGACATATTCCTGTACCTGTGAATTTAGCCCCTACTGAGAAGCAAATATATTAACTAGATCTCACTGGTATGCCAACATGAACTAAGTCTCCATTGGATCAGGTCACAAATGGAAGAATGTATTTACATAAAAACCTTTGCAAACATAAAGTTACGGAATTCTTCTCCAGAAGCCAACAGATAAAAAGGGGTTTTTTGTTCTAGCGTGCTGATTGGCAAAAATGTGTTGACACTGTTAAAGACAGTTCTGAAGCAACTTAGGAGCTTCCCATCTTCTCACTTTAGATTTCACAAGATGTTGCAGCTCCCCTCGTGCCCATTGTAAATGCTCCTGAGACTTGAAAAGAGATACTGTGGTTCGGCACACGGAGGCTTCCATTAAATATGGTGCTATTCATCCAAGGAGAACAAATGACTGCACCTTTGACTGACCACAGCTCCTTTGCTGGAGGCACTTTGCCTGGCAGACCACTCAATTACAGCACCAACCAGCAATTCAATGCTTTCCTATATTTCAGTTTCAACAAGGTCTCTTCCACCTTTCTTTATGCTTTATCATGCTCTTCTATGCTATTCTGCACTAAAAGCAAGCACTCTTGTTTGTAATGCATAAGAATTTGTGTATTCCTGTTTACCAGAAAATAAAAAATGGCTGATGAGGACAACGAGAGGGATCTGCTGAAGCAAAAATACTCCATCGTATTAACAGCCGCTCAGAATCCGTCTGCTGAGATCTCTGGTTAAAATCTCGTTTTTCAGGGGAAGCTGTGTAGTGAGAGAGTTTAGGCAGACTTCTAAAGTGTATGGATTCCGTTGTAAAAAAGCATACACTTAAAATAACACCACTCTTTGTCAGTGATTAGCACTATTAATGCAGGAGTGATTGTTGTGTGACATTCATCATGCTGGCTGTTCCACCTTATTCTCCTTCCGATGCTTGAGGAACCTGGATGTGTCTGAAACCAAGAGAAAGTAAAGTCGGGAGGAATCTTCACTTTTTTTCCTTTACCAACACATGAAAACTTTTAGCCTCTATGAAAGGAACGGAAAGGTTTTATCTGTGAAAGTTAAAAGGGAACATACTGAAAAAAAAAAAGGAAGCTCTATAAAGACTTGAGTATCAGTTCAAAGTTTCTGTTGTAGGCACTGCTTTTCCCCTAACTGTCAAGATTACAGATTTCTTTTAAAATATTTTTTCACAACTTTGTATTCTGTTTTAAATTTGAAGCATTTTTAACTCACCAACTCGGTGCAAAAATCAAGGTTTTTATTTTATTAGCAAGTTTATCCTAGAAAAGTTATTTTTTATTTTCAGGAAGCACTTTGACAGTTTTCTGCAGCAGGTTTAGTAGTGTCACATGCAAAATAGATACTCTGTAATATTGAGGAGGAAAGGTGATTTCTAGCAAGTGGCACTAGATCCATCTGCCAAGGAACAGCCTTCCGGAAGTTCTTGCTTTCATATGGCTTCCTCTGGGAAGGGACCATCTTTATACAGAGCCCTACTCTTAAGAACATATGTTATTCAAAATGGTGCCATATAGTCACTCAGAAATGAGTCTCCTGGCACGGGGTTAGATGGAAGAAGACAAGTGTACTCTCTCTTTTTTCTCACTCTCCCTGTTCCCAGTTCCCTCGCTTCCCCATTTCCGTGCTTCTGTTCTTCTCCGTCCTACACACAAAGGAACTGCGGCCACTTATGCTGGGCTGCAGAACATTTGTGCATGTATCTAACTTTTTAATTGTATTTTCCTTTTTATTCAAGGAAACCAGTGCTGGCTGCATGTATTTCTCGTGAAAATGAAGTGTTTGCAACTGGACTGCAGTGCGATTCCCTTTCCAGATAACACACCAAGGCAGTGCCTCTTGTACAGTCTCCGGAAAATCGTGAAGATACGTCATGAAATGTTAAAGACTGAAGATCCAAAGCATTTGTAGTTGCTGTGACCTAGCAAATCTGCAGGTGCCAGCATAAAGCACGGAGCTAGGCTGCCAGAAGTAACCAGCTCCTGCTCTTAGAGAGTAGGTAGTCTCACTAATCAAGTAAGGAGAAAATGCATTATTCTTTATAAAATAATTTTTAAACTTACGTATGATTTACCTAAAATCTTCTTGTGTGTTTATGCCACGAATGGAGTTTGCATCATACACTGGGTTCGCAAGTGGCTGCAAAGACATTTTTTGCTCTTTTAGGAGGTATCAAGGAAAAAAATTGGTAGAAAACTGCAGGCAAGATTTTGGACAGTGGACGAAGGAAGCAGCACCCGGTTTCTTGTGCTATAAACTTTCTGTAGTTATGTGGAGTGTGAGAGGAGGAGTAGAGTCAAAGCTTTCAGATTATAAATGGTCAGGTCCACCACACTGGTAGAATCAGACACATGTCCTTTCCTGCTGGAGCTTCACGAACCTGATGTATGTATTTCTCTGTGTGCCCAAGGGGCACTAATTAAAGACATCCAACTAATTTGTAGCTACTGTTTCTAAATAGAAGACATACCTGGCTTATATAGAGCCATATTCTATCATTCTGAGTTTGCAATACCTTGGGGACCATTGGCAGAGTAAGTAATTAATTAATGTGAATAGTATGGTGGAATTTGGCTCTGGGTGATGGTGCTAAAATATTATTTCTGCTAAGTAGAACTATATTAGGTGCAATCGAGTACCATGATGAAGATCCAAAGGATGTGGGAAGCCTTTCATGATTCCAAACATAAAGGCTCAGCTGCTCAGTGTAGGCAGGAGCATGGTATGTGCAGAGGCTGCTGAGCTATACCGTCATCGTATAGGAAGAAGTCCATAATGGAAGTTGTGAAAAATCCAAGGAAATGGGGTTTTTTGCACACATTACAAGATGCAAAAGTACATGTTGTATTTGCAGAGCATTCTTCTTAAACACTGCATGAACTCCACTCATAAAATATTTAAGTCATTGTGTTTATTGCTGAGAAGATAAGAAAGAAAAGATCCTTTTATAATCCTAAAATGTTCTTTGGAAGACTGGGCTAGGAAGAAGTATTAGAGAAACAGCAAGCAGGGTTATTTAGTTATACCTGGTGACCTTCAAACAGGTATAATCTGAGAAATAGCATATGCAAGGAAAGAAACTGGGATATATTCAGGATTAAGGAAAAATTCTGAAACAAATAGGAGGAAAAAGGTGTGATAAGGGATACAAATATTGCATAAAAAATTGCTGCTGAGACTGTGTAAATCACAAGCAAGTATGCTAATGGAATAATGGAAACATTTCCTTTTTTTATAACATCTCTATTTTGCTCCACTTTTGCCAGTCTTTGTGGCTGTGCAGTACCACCATCTAGCTCATCCATTTCCATTTGCTTCTGAAAGGTCACAAATTTCCACACAGTGGAGATGAAGGGAGCAGACCATTGTCGTTGCACTGTGAGTTAACACAGCAAATTTAAAATGTAATAAATTTACAAGACACCAATTTTTCATCAGTAGCAGATTGTGTGTACATTTTGTTCTTTTTAAGATCATGTGAGATATCTTAATCTACCTCAGAAACAACAAACAATTATTCAAGAAGCGTGCAATACAAGTGACTACGTGGGTAGTTAATATAGAGCAGCTTAAAGAATCAAGTAAAATAAAAGGTCAAGTAAAAAAACCCTTGCATACAGAAAATAAATCTTAACAAAAGTACCACAGTAAGACCTACATACTTGTGACAAAATAAAAAATACAAAATAGAGAATTTGAAGGTAAAAAGTAAACCTATATGATTTAACAGCAAGCCATATGAGGTTACTTTAGCTAAAATATCTCTAGTGAACATAATTGGCAGCAGCCTAAATTACTGCAAGCTATTATAAATTAAGATGACTGAAATTATTATAAATAGCCAGAGATATAAACCAAACAGATTGTTTTTCCTTAATGAAACTCAAGAGTTTGGAAAAGAGTCAGTGAATTGGCTCGATAACCAAGAATTTAAAGTTGTAGATAAGGAAATTAGGTACTGCTAGGAAGTTAAACTATTTGTTTCCATTAGCTTTCAGGGCAGTAGCTGAAAATGTAGGGATCCAGAACCTGCCCTCTTCTGAAGGCAAAGATAAGGACAGTGAAGCTGGGATTCAAAATCATATTTGGCATTCACACGGATTGCATGACTATTTATCGTTAAACTATTTTATGTGAAGGAGAATACAAAGCTTAGGTCTTCAGGGCTCTTGAAATTAAGTGGCAATCACTGTGATGATCAGGATCTCCTATAGAGTTTTGTACTTTTCAACTACAGCTGTTTTTTGTCACCACTGGGATCAGGATATCAGACTTGACAGCTAATGTGTCACAAAGAAATGCTGGGGGAGAAGAAAAAAAAAACAACCCCAAAACCAAACACAGAGTAATTTACCAAACAATTTCCTGGTGCCAATAGTATATTTTGTGGTCAAAATTTCGTACTTTAGCACTAAATCCATGACTTCCAAGTCACACGATAGCATCTCCCTTGAAAAAAAAATCAAACTACTGTTGTGGGAAAACTGGATAGTATGAAATACCTTACCTGTAGGACATGGAATTTTTGGATTTGTTTCATGGGGTTTTTGGTTTTTTTTTTTTTCTGCTTTTAGTAAGAATAATTAATGGAACACAAGTGTATAATGTACAAACTCAAAAGAAAACTCAATGTGTGGAAGAAACTTAGCAATTGCAGTGGCAGATGGGTTTGCCTCAAAGAGACAACATTGATACTTTAAGTGACATTTTCTATATAAAGTCTCCTCAAGTCATCTGTCCAAGCAAAAATAACAATTTTTTTTCTGCTTTTTTTTGGATTACATCAATATGATGCAGCTGCTGCCTCAGCTGGAGAAAGAATCATTCTCCTCAAGTAAGAAATAATTAAGGGTGAGTGCCAAAGAAGGATAGCTTTGAAATTGAAAGCTCTGAATATAGACAGCCCTGAATGTCAGATTGTTTTTGGTATTTGAAGTAATAGTAAAAGCAGGTTTTTTGTATTCTGTGTTTGAACCTGTTTAAAACCTCTAATGACACATATGCTGTGAGTATTCTTAATTAACATTTTAATAAAACTACGAGAAAGATTTTGGTTGAAAAAGTGCAAGATTGAAGTGAAATTTTCTCCCAAACTAAATTTTATATTGCAAAATTGTGACATTTGGTAAGTAAAAATGGGCCTAATTTATTGCTTTGTATGAAAATAACCAGGAATTACTGCAAAGATGAAGGAAATTGTTTTATTGCCTTAATGGTCTATATTTTTCTCAAATAACACTGTTTTTTTAAAAAAAAAAAAAAAAAAAAGAAAGAGACTAAAGACTCAGGTAGTAGTTTGCTTTAGTCTTTAGTGACCTACAGGATTTCTTCACTGCTGAATGCAGCTACAAGTCATAAATAAAAACTGAGAAAAAAGCGTCATAATCCTCTATAGCTTGAGGTGAAGGAATTCCCCCATTATTAATTTGAAGAAAAATGATGCTATCACAAGAACTGAGATATTATTTCACTCTCCAAAACGCAAACCTACACACACATTTTGCAACACCAACAATTCACGAAATCCTCTACGTTTTGAGAGACTGCAGCAGTTACAAATCTCCAACCGAACCATCAGAGCTGCGAACATGGCCAGTGGCTAAAAGTGGCCATCGGCTTTCATAATTAACCAGTTTTCACAAAGAAAAATAGAGAGAAAGAAATGGCATTACAGATTATGCATGAAGAATGGATCATTTTTTTACTCACATTAGCAGTGGCATCATACAAGCACACAGAAAACTGGTCTCAGTAATAATGTGACTCTCATAATTTTTGTCTGGGAATAGGTTAAAGTAATGATGATTTTCATGAAAATGCTGAATACTTGTAATAAATCAATTGGTCACATAGACGCCTAATACAGTTAAAGCCATACGTGGAAATGCATTAATTTTTCCTCCTTCCAAATTTTAGTCAAAGAGCACAATATTTTCTAGTGTATTCATTTCCTGAAACAGTCCTTTATTTCCCAAGTATAGTGAAGCTGTTGATGGCTTTCTTGCTATTTGTAGTGAATATTCAGTTGATTTCTCTTATGTTCAAAATCAGTCATTCTTACACTTTTTAGAAATATGGTGCCCAATCATTAAAAGATAGGGGCATTCAAACCTCCACTGAGTCCAGTTGGTTGTCTAATATAGAAGTCATTCATATAAAAATAAAAGGATGCCGAAATAACTAATGACAGTCAAAAAGGGTTTATGTAACTTTTATTTAACTCTGCCAAACAACCATGATATAAAAAATTCGGATGCCAAAAAACCCCTCAGCAATTATAGTAGATACTTACAAGACATTTTACTAAATCCTTAATATCACAGTTGTTAAAAAAAGAATTTCTCTAAATCAGAGGAGATCATTAAAACTGGATGAAGACTATTTAAGTGCAAAAACAAAAGCAGTTTGCCATTGCCTTAACATAGCTCAGGTACAATCGTGACAGAGAGAAATGAGTTTTCCTTCATAGCAGCTCAACCTTTCTAGCAAATTTACGGGAAAAAACCAATGTAATCAGTGACACAATTTGTCTAGATTTTTTAGACTGGTGAGAATTTTTAATGCATATGTGTTTTACGTAGTGGTCTGGATCAAATGCTAAGGAGATCCCTATTAAAAGAAAAATATTAATTAACAGAAGTAAGTAGAGCTCCATATGTCTAAGAATAATAACTCTTGACAGGGGAATTTGATGACACTACTGAGAACTGAGTTGTACTGCTAGATATCCTAGGGGAAACTGTCAGTATATTGTTATAATTAGGAAAAAAAGTGTTACCCTTGAAATACAAGCTGCAGAGTATTAAGATGAAGTAAACAGAAATTTCACCTCTGTATACTTTATCTGGGTCACATTTTGATGTTCAGAATAAAAAAAAGAGGGGAAAAGTCTCAGAGAAGAACTTAATTAATTATGTCTATTTGAAAAGCATTTTTATGGTACAGACAATAGGAAGATCAATGCATGTAATATGCTCAAAAAGGGATTAAGGGGTGATCTGCTGGTGATCTACAGGTAACAAATTATGGGCAGTGACTCAATATCTCTGTTTGTCATGAAAAGTGGTATGAAAACCTGATGAAATCTGTCTGGCACATGCTTTAACCTTTCACGGTAATTTACCAAATAGAACATTTCTGGGGATGTGCTAGATCCTACCTCTCTAGAAGTTTTTACATTGAGACTTGTGTGCTAAAATTGTGCTGTCCAATGGATGTGCTAAAATTTAAACACGCATTTTATGTTGAATGCAGGAATTGCTGGGGGAGTTTCTACAGCCTGTGTTATTTAGGGAGTCAGGCTATTAAAGATCATAATGTTCCCTTCAATTTCAAAATCTACTAAACTTATTTGATTGAGTCTTTTACTTCTCTCTTATACCTTTTACCAGGAGCTAAAATGGTGAGGAAAAGCACAGACTGCATCTAACCTTGGAACAGAAAAGTGAAATCAGTTGGTTCGGAAAGCCTCATGACAGTTAACAGAGTATTTAATTGAAAATAGCCCTTGAGAATTCTACTGTGGAAGAGCATGCAAGCTTGGAACTGCCTACATCTTCTTATTAAAGGCTCTTTACTGATGAGATTGCCAATTAAATGAACAATTATTTGCGCTAATTAAAATATGATATAGTAATATATTTTCTACTGGTTCAAGACATATCAAAGTGAGCTTATAAAGGAACTAGCCAACCAAATCATATCTGAACAAACTCTATTTCAGCTAAAAGCATGGGAAAGAACTATCTGCCTTATATATACTTCCAATATAGCCTTTGCCTATGAAGAATTTCTGTTCCGAGAAAATGTTTGAAATGAAGCTCCTAAATTAGATATAAAAGTAACAAGCTATAAATACGCAACCTTGGCAACAAATTGTAAGAGTCGTGGGGTAGGATTTGTGTGACCATATTTTAGAAGGGAAATTTAGGCTTAAATTATTGGATCACGGACTATCTCACTTGTCTACATTGATGCCATAGAGTCCTTCGCCTCTATTAGCTACAGCTGGACAGTTGCACTGGAAGCCTGGACACTTCTCATATTTAGACACCAAAATATGAAAAAGAAGCAGTATTTAAGCGATGAGTGTTTTGGAAGGCTGACAGGAAAGCAAGGAAGGGCACCATATTGAACCTCTGTTGTAGAATCGCTTTGAAAGACAGTGCAAGGTCATGTACCCTCCCCATGCCACTCACTCAATGCAAGAGAGCAGAGCAACCTGCTGATGCCTGAGGCGCTGTCTCCAGCCAGAGGGCTCCCTATAGTGCAAGCACAGGGGTGAATACAACCAAGTGACCCCACCTGTTCCCCTTCTCTTGGTCCGATATCTGAGGTTGAGGCTTGCAGAGAATAAAATGACACGAGAACGCAAACCACCGTGTGGCAGCTAAATCTGCTGCGCTCCATGGGAAGGTCAGGAAAGGCTGCAGAAATGAGCCAGGCTGGAGCTCCATGAATTGTGCTGGGTATAGTGGCATTGGTTAATGCAGCACTCCCCACCTGGGAAAGCCTGAAGGAATTATCAAGTTTCAGTGTGTATATGCCCTCCTTTTGGTTCTCGGTTAAAGCTTGGAAATGCACTTTGTTTAACTTTCTTGAAAATCTCAGTACAGAAATAACTGTACCTAAAACATATGCCACACTGAATTCTCAGCTGCCCATTTCTAGGGAATTTCCCTCCCTTGAAACAACTTGCCCACTGCTTTTTCAAGAAAGGGGCTCATAGCTGATATATACCTTGCTCAGAGCAAACGAGGCTGTCTTTGTCTGCAAAATGCTCCCATCTCTTCCTGACTGTTCGACATGTAGGAAAATTAAGCAGACTGACCCAAAACCTAGAGATACTCAAAATGAAGTTTAAAAAAAAAAAAAAGAAAGAGAGAAAGAAAGATATAGAGGATGGCCATAAGATGCACACATTAACTTGAAACCAATGCAGAAGGGAGAAATAAAGCAGCAGGAGAGCAACGTAATGTTGACAGCTGTACTTCCCTGGGTCAGCCCAGTTTCCGATAATTGATTTTTCTCTCAACAGCTAAGAAAGTCAGGGCATCTCTGGAAATTAAGTTTGCTTCAAAACCAATGGCTGAGTCCTATACTAATGTTTGCATGTTTTGAGTTTTTTCCATTCACTTGATTTGAATGTCGGGTTAGAGAATAAGATCTTTCTTCAATTCTTGACTTCAGTGTTTCAGCTAAGGCTTCTGATTGGTGTTTTAGTTGAGCACAGCGCACCACAATTTAAAAAAAAAATCAAACATAGTCTTTCTTTCTACTGACCAGTCTGTAGCTGTAACTGGTAAACATGAAGCAGCTGTTGAATCTTGGGAATAATTGTGACATCTGAGAAGCCGGATAATCACTGGAACAATTTTCTCACTATTTAACCTAATCTGTGTGTATTCAACAGTCTGGCCCTTCATAGGGTAAATACAGCAGCCATGCAGATGGGGAAAGAGAGAGAGAATGACTGTCTAGCCATGCTGTTATTACGTAGCACAGAGTAGGATGAATAAGTTGTGCTTAAAATTGTCAGATTCAGACTAAGCTCTTTGGTTCTGTTTTACTGCCTTTCTGAAACATTGCATGCTGTTCATTTTAATATGTTGTAGAAATGCCCAAATGAATGGATCAGAAATTATTGCTCTCACAAATGAAAATGATTAATGTGCATTTTCAATTGGTACTTGATGGATTTTTTATTCCGTGGTGATATTTCTAGTTGAAATCCTTGTCCCAGTGAAATCAAGTGAACAGGCAATTTGTCACTGATTTCAAGGCACCGAACTTTTGTGGTGGCACTTTGTTTCATTGGTTTTGGCCTCATTTATCTAGCCATTGTACTTGGGCATAGAAATAGTATATCACATATTTGTGGCTAGAAAGCTCTATAAACATGATGATAGCTGTACTATTATAAATAGCATTCACTGACTAAAAAATGCATGAGGTTTCTAACTAATGCAAGCTTCTTTAAAGCTCTGAGTATGTAAGCAATGTTTTTGTAAGCCCTTTAAAGTATCTGAGAGGTTAGATAAAAATGTCTTACTAATTCTGAAAGACAAAGTTCATGCATGACTCAGACGAGCATTTCATTTCCTTTGGTTCCTCCATGCCCTTCTCTCTACACCATTTAGTTATGAGTACACTGAGGTTGCCCTTTAATAGAGACAACAAAGGGCAGGATACGTACAATTAAAATAAACAAACAGTTTCCTTTAAAATATCCTTATTAGGATAACCTCTGTTCTTTTACATTTATTTTGTTAGAGGTGAATTTATTTGCTGCATTTCCCATATTACTGACTCTTTATGTCTTGGATCACCCCACTGAAGTAAGAAACACAACATTAAAACCATGAACATCTAGATGAGAGACTGATTAAATCTTTTTCAATCTTGAATAATTTTTTTTTCTTTACTGATCTGCTGTGAAGTATGTTTAGGGTAACCCATGAGAACCATGTCTGTTGAAAGCAGGACAGGATGAGGCAGATGAGTAGTGGCCAAGCCTAGGCTAAGCTCTGTGAAGATGCTCCCAGGCTGGGCTGCAAGGACTCTTTCAGATGCTCTCACTATTTAATGTTACTGCTGCCCAGAAAATTCAGCTATTGCTCTGAAAATCTATTGCTTGTTTCTGTGACTGAATTAAACTGAACTTGTACAAGGGGAGACACCAGAGGACATAGTCACTTTAGAAACCTTCATGTACTTGTCTAATATGTTGGACTGCGAAATTTAAGTCCTGATAGCAAGTTAGAATTGCAGTAGGGACTTTAACTTAGGCATTGCTTATCACTGCCTTAGCCTTTTTAGCTGCACTGGGATATCTTTATCACCTTCAGATCCTCTTTGAGAAGACCAAACAGTATTTCAGTATATATGAACCAGTATTTTCTGAAAAAAAAAAAAATTGTTGGAAAATCATTTGATTTGCATGTTCTTCTCAGTAGTGCAGTTCTGAAAGAAGATTAGAAGAAGGAAAGCACCCAGCCATAGAGGCTATGAACAGAGCCAAAACAGATTCAGATGGAGCTTTAGAGGCTGTAACAGTTTAAGGCTTGTAAAAAATGAAAAAAAATAGAACAATTCCACTAAACCAACCAAGTTTATCCATTGGTTTATCAATTGTCTTCCTGAAACACTTTCATCCCTGACTTTCAGTGAGAAAATTTATGTGAAGTCTTCAGTTGCTTCCTCAGGCCTTTGTATGAAATGCTCTTGTAGATTGCCTTGAGTTGTTCTCGATTGTGTGGACTGTGGTCACAAATAAAAAGTGGCCTCGGTGTGCTGCCTGCTGCCTAAATGACATGGTGCTGAATATTAGGGCAAGGTATCATTTCATGTAAGAGAATTACATTTCCTGAAACACTTTCTGTTTCACATCTCACTCCAGGGCAATTGCCAGGATCAATAATGGGCACAGCTGTTTCCACAAGGAGGGAAAATTCCTGGTTGCCCAATACATTTCATGAATCACTGTCATAAAAAGAATAAGAATTCTGTCTTGAAGCATTAAAATATTATTCCAGGGAGAGACTTGTTGCTATAACTAGAATTAACCAGATTTTGTTTTCTCTTGTGTTGTTAGAGCAAGTAATATTTATTGAGCTTGTCTAGAGTGGGGTGTATTTGAGGAATTTTATGCCAGGATCATCAGGAACCATAGAAAAATAATTTTAAAGTGTAGTTTAATCTGCTTAATTAAAAAAAAAAAGGCATTTTAATGTTTCTCATTTGAAATACTGTGTTATTACTCTGTATTAATTCTGTACCTCTGTCTTAATTCTGTATCACAATAGTTGACCTGAACCATCAAAAGTGATGGAAATGGGAAATATGCCTATGGAGGAGGAATAAACGCACTGGCATTTACTACATCTGTCAGTTTTAAGGCACTTTTACAGAGAGATAAAGTGGAAATATACAGTAATACAAGCAGTCAGGTTAAATGAACCCATACCAACAGCAGGTCATGAGACCGGACTCTTTACATTACTGTTCCTTTCTAAGGCTTGACAGATGTAAGGAAGAGAAGAGGTGTGTATGGCCAAAAATTATTTCTTCATCAGGCTTCTCTGGATATGGTGCTGTAAGGTCATTAATTAGTTACAACAGAGGGCAGCTAGATGACAGCATTCACAGTGCGTGGAGCAAGGTGAGGCTGCTGGACATCACAGGTGACACTCCAACACTTACACTCTTATTTAAAACCAAGATAAATTGAGAAAGTAGAAATGTAAGAACAATCCGAGATGCCTTTTCTGAAAATTTGGTTTTATTTGTAGAATGTATTTTTCTACATGGTAGATTTATAGAGAAATCACATTGCTCTATTTTAATACCCAAAGAGAGACTTTTCATCTGAGAACACTTCAATCATTCCTGCACATGTTTTTCAGATGGTGCAGCGTGCTGCCTCTGGTGTGCCCTCCTGTACCACCAAATCCACCTCCTCCATGATCATTTTGGGATGATTCAGTTTTCATTCTTGCACCGATGAATCACTGTGCCCACAATCCGCATGTGCGTGTCAGTATTAAAGTTTAGAATTTTGGAGAACAAGATGACAATGTTCAGAAGACATGGTGTTACATAAACTTACTCTTGTACTATTTTCATCTGTTTCATCTTTGAAAGGCAACAATGAACAAAACGTTGCTGCGTTGGTGTATGGGAAGCAAGGCTTTAGCAGGACACTCTTCACATTCTACCTGTGACTTGGACCATACATATTTTCCTAATGTTGCTTGAAGTTTTGTTGTTTAAAACACAGGGATTTTTTTCATTTATATTATTTATATGTGATTTTATTTATTTCTCTGTGAAATGGTTGTGCTTATTTCCAGTGACTAGTCAAATTCTGTTGTACCAAGTAATAAAGTCACGTGAAAAGGAGAAGACAGACTGCCACCTTTAGTATAAATGACAACTGTGATACATCAGTCTGCCAGGAATCAAGTCAAATCAAATTAATTCAAATGCATGTCATCCTAATGAAATAAGTAGAACTCTAAATGATGTTTTCAAAGCTGCCGTGCTCAGGATCTAGTGAACATGTTCAGCAGAGTAAAGAACAGAGTTAATAGTGTACTCTCTTTACAGTGTCTTTGCCACACAATGCGTTATCACAGTGCAGAAAGTTATTATTTATCCATTACGTAGTGACTTTCTGAGTGTGTTTTGATTACTGCATGACTGTAAAACAAGAAAAACAAGTCAGAAACTCTAATGACAAGGAACAAGGTCTGAAAGCCACAGATGAAGTCATGAAGCAATTATTGCCATAACTGTACTTGACCCATTCTGCCAAATGATAGGAAAGTTTCGTTTACCACAAATCAGAGGATTGTTGAGACTGGGAGGGACCTCAGGACTTCTTTGATTTAACCTTCAGCTCACAGCAGGGGCAGCTCTGAGGTCAGATCAGGCTCCTCAGTTTTTCATCCATTCAGGGATCGGAAACCTCCAAGGACAGAAACCGCACAACCTCCTCGGGCAACCTGTGCCACTGCTTGACTGTGTTCGTGGGGAAACAGTTTTCCTTATATCCATTATGACCCTCTCTACTTTCCATTTATGTCAGTTGTCTAGTTGTCTCTTACCCTTCTACCAGTGTGATGAGCCCAACTCTGTCCACTGTGTGAGCTCCTTGCAGGCACTGCAGCTGCTGTTAGGTACTTCCAAAGTCATCTCTGCTCCAAGGTGAGCATATCTTAGCTCTCCCAATTTCTCCTCAGAGCACAAATGCTCCAGCAACTGCCACAGTGGTGGTTTCTGCAGAACAGTCTCCAATTACCTGATGTCTTCTTTGTACTGTGGGCTGAAAGCTGGAGGCGGTATGCAGATGTGCTCCAGTGAGTATTGAGCAGAGGAAATAATCACTCTAGCTCTGTTCCTGCTCATGCAGGAGGATGCCATTGTCTGTTTCTGCTTCTGGGGTACACTTCTGACCAACATCCAGCTTGCTGCCCCCAAGAAGCCTAGGGTCTTTCCCACAGACCTGCTTCCCAAACAGTTGATCCCCAGCCTGTGTCATTTGGAGGGGTTCATCTGCCCTAGAGATTTTTGCTTTTGTTCTTACTGAATTCCGTAAGGTTCCCGCTGTACCATTCCCCCAGTCACTTTGAATTACTCTGGATGGCAGCGCTGCGCTTAAGCATAGGAGCTGCCTCCACCCCGCAGTTTGGAATCAAGAGCAAATATGATGAACAAGGAGTCTGTAAGCTCCTCTAGCTCATTGATGGGCATGTCAAACAAGGCAGGTCCCAGGACAGACTCCTGTGGTACTCCCCTTGTTACTGGCCTCCAGGTAAGGTATATAACTGCTGCCCTCTGGCCATTCAACCATGTCTTTACTCATCTTTTTGTCTATCCATTCAGACCAAAGCTTCTTTATATGGATACAAAAATATTGTGGAAAGCAGTGCAGAGAATATTGCAGAAGTCAAGCACTTATGTCTAGTGCTCTTTCCTTGTCCACAAATCCACTAATTTTATTAAGAAAGGCAATGAGGTGGTCTGTTTTACTGCAGAAGGCAAACAGTTTGGTCAGGCATGATTTGCACTTGATAAACCACTTCTGTCCGTTGCTGATCGCCTTCACCTTCATGGTCACAGAGATGTACTCTAAGAGGACTCATTCTTTGGTTTTACTAATGTATATAAATACCTGATGGGAGGAAGTAAAGGAGATGGAGCCAGACTTTTCTCGGTGATGTTCCACTGAACATCATATCATATCATAAGAGAAAACAGGCACAAACTGAAATACAGGAAATTTCCTTTAAACATTGATAAAACACTTCTCGGGGGGGAAGAGGGGGAGGGGCATTGGTCAGACACTGCAACAGGTTGTCCAGACAGGTTGTGGAATATCTGTTCTTGGAGATACTGAAAACCTGACAGGACACAGCTCTAAGGAACGTGATGTAGGTGACTCTGCTTTGAGCAGGGAAGTTGAGCTAGACCATCTTCAGTGTTTTCTTCCAGCCACAGCCATTCTGTGATTTCTCTCAAGCAACCCTTTACACATCTACAGACAGTTTGTATCTTCTTTCTTGAGCCCCTTTGAGAAGCAGAGGCCTGTGGGATCTTGTGATGAAGGCTGAGGTGGAGAAGGCATTGATTACCTCAGACTATCTGTATTCACCGTCATTAAATCAAACATGCTGTTCAGCCACAGATCTACCTACCTGGCCTTTTCCTACTAGAATTAGCTCTTCTGGTTGCTCTTCCCATCCTCTGTGAACATCACCTCCAGATGAGTGGAGGTGAGCTGAGCTTTGTGGACAGCACTCCTGTATGTCTGGGAAATGTTTCTTAAGTCCTCCTTTGTAGCCTGCTTCCCCCCCCCCATGCTGTTCCACCACCAACTCCCTGCTTAGCCACACCAGTTTGCTGATATGTCTTTTTGTTTTCCTGAGTATTGGAATGGACCATTCTTGCCCTCAGGCACAGTATGTCCTTAAAGACCTACCAGCTCTCCTGAGCAATTCCTCTCCTCTGATCTGCTTCCCATGGGATCACACTTAACAGTTCCTTGCTCCATCTAAAGTCTGTTTGCCTGAAGTCTAGGGTCAGTGCTCTGCTCCAGCCTTATTCACTCCCCTTGAGACCTTCAGCTCAATGATTTCATGCTTGCTATAAACCAGTACCATCAGTGACTTTAGCAAACTCCACATATGATGATTCTTTCACAACCTCTCCAATTTCACTCCTCTTCTCATCTCAGCCAATAACTGGGTAAGGAATGGGATATTGTCATCTGAATATGATGAAAATAAGATGTTAAGAAGCATAAACTAATAAACTGTTCAGACTGCAGGATCATAAACTGCTTCGGAGGCAACTCTAAAATTGTGTGTTATAGCATCTAATCTGAATAATATACTTAGATGCAAACCATGAATAGTAAATTTTGAACGAGTATTTGTAAATTGCCTGGTATTATGAAAGCTTCAAAAATTATTGCTATGTATGAAACCAACTATAATTTAAAGAAATGTTGGCTTTCTCTCTTACATACCCACTACTTCACAGTGTTTATTAACTTGGATTTTCTGAGTTGCTCTTTTACTTTCCACTTTGCAAACCGAAACCTCTAAACTAAACTTGCAGTTTGCTTTTGGAACACTCCAACACAGGTCAGATAAGGAAGTCAACACATATTCCAAAGTAGGGCATGGTCGCTGACTTCATGAAACACTGAATGAGAGATCATATTTATACAGAGATTGTTTTGCCAGGTGAACAATCACCTTAGGGCAAGCGAAGCTATAAAGCTGCCATTTTCCACAAAAGCCCTGTTTATGCAGAACAGGGTACAATGGTGGTCAATTGTGGAAACTATTTTTCCTGGATTTCTGTTTTCTTAAAACTGCCCTTGTTTTGTTGAAAAGACAGCTATAAGAAATTTTTCTTCAAAAACTAAAATTAACACTTTATATTTTTGACAATTAAAGCACTGGTGGAGGTTCTATTTCTTTTTTTTGTTCTGAGGAACAGAATGCCTTTGTGACCATGACCTGAAAGGGGCCTTAGTGAATATAATTTACACTCTGTGTATTTAATCCCAGCTTTTTTTGAATAATATTCTGCCAAGATTTCTATCTAAAAAGTATTTTGATGCAGCTGTTATTTTCAGAGGCAGCGATAGCAGACTTAGGATTTTATCGAAGATTTTCAGTTAAGAGCAGACAGTTTTGGATTCTTGTCTGAATGTCTGAAGAACTTACTAACCTTCAAAACCGTAATAAATATTTCCTTCTGTGCTGTTTTTGTGTCAGATTCTACTATGATTACATGCTACACTGTGAATTGACTGCTGATTTCAAACAGTATGGGAGATCAATACAGTGAATGTCTTTTGGCTAATAGTTTTTTTGAATGGTAGCTTTTCAAATGAAAATGCGGGCACATGTTGTCTTTGAAGGTACAATAAAATAAGTGTCTAAACTGTCAGAAACATCAGAATAGTCCACTACTTTTTGGATGTACACATGTAATCTTTTCTTGCTGTGTGGAGATTTCATGTTTATTTCCACTATACGCTGAGAAAAAAATACACTTGACAGCTATGTGAAATCAGGTAGCTCTTCTTCATGGAGGTGAATTGTGTTGCGTGCAAGCTGTCTTCCAAGTAAATATTTAATTAGCTGCTCTTAATGAGATGCAATCATTCAGCATCTTTGCTCAGTGCAAGTGGAATACACGACATAATAGATGACACTGAGGTCTGAAAAGGTGACAGCCTTTTCTGCTGAATCACTTGGAGCTTGGTTTTGCGATACTCCATGGTGTGGTTCAGAAAAGCCGGTGTTAAATGGCAGCTTCACCATGACAGAGAGAAGGTAAGGCTGGGGACAGCTCATAGGGAAAGGATCAGAGAAGCCAAGGATGAATTTGGAAGACAAATTGGAAACCAATCTGCACTGTGCAGGCGGTTTAGGGAGAAAAAAGCGCATTAAGCAATTGCTTCCAAATTTCCTGTGATGTGGAACACCAGGGACAGGCTGAACTGGTGCAGAAATGCAGCCTATGAGTAGGTAGTTTTGCCACTGCGGAGCTTTAAAGGTGGTTGCCCAAATACAATTTTGGCTATGAGAAAAGGGAAAGTATTTCTAAAAGGGAGACACGAAGACTATGAACTTTATAAGAGAGTGCTTGTGAAAATGTGGGGCACAGGACTGTGTGGAAACCGACAGCAACTAAGAGCAAAGAGCCACCAATCAGGCAAAATATATCTAGAAAGAACAGGACATTAAGAGTCCTTCCTTTCTCGGTGGGAATTTGAGCAGAGAATTCATCCTATTTAGTTTTTAGGAACCAGTGTTGCTTGGATCTGGATGTGGTGTATTTTTCATGTCCTATATAAAGTTCAGAACTAGACCAATCATCGTTATCAACAAGGACTTTTCTTTACAAGAAGTAGTGTGTCGTGGATAAACTCTATTATAATAAATTGGATTTGGCTTATCTAATTTTACATTCAAAGTTATTTGGCAATTAGTATTGAACATTTCCTTTATTTTTTTTTATTTGGCAAAGCCATTTAGAATCTGTCAAGATAAAAGACATGCATATATATCTACAATTACTTTACATGCAGCTATCCTTCCTCCTTCAGGCTATTCCTATACTGAGTTTTCCAGAGGTGTGGAAACACATTTTAATTATAAACTAGATAAAGCATGGTGGTTTTAGTATAATTTATGTAGAAAACTTTACTTTTGTGACTGTTTTAAGTGTGCAGCCATAGCAATATGGAGTGTCTGTCACTTCTAATCCTTCCTTGCCCAGTTATGACATTCCGTTTGAACTGTGTTCTCTGTGTGTTCTCTGTGTGTTCTCCTTCTGAATAATTTCTATGGACTCCTAGAAGAATCTGCAGGAACACTGCTAAAAACTGTAAAACTGATTTCTGTAGTGGAAACTTGTATATTAAACTAAAAAGCAGCAAACCCAGGTGCATTTCTACTATATTAAATTTAAATTTGGGACCACATCACAGCCTTTTGTCTGACATTCTTTTCTAGTCACAGATACAACAGTCCACTTCAGAGGAATAAGGAAGAATCCAGATTTTAAACATCTTTAATTCCAATTTATGAAAGTGAAGAATAGGGTTGGACAGATTTAATAAGTTTTACAAAATTAAAAACACCACCTCCCAGGTTTTTATTGTTATTATGTAAGGGAAATGAAAATTTTCATTCAACTCTGCCTTATTTTCAGATAAACATTTGGAATATTTTGGTTCCCCCCAGTTGTTTTGATGGGACTCCAGAGACAATTATAATATTTTTATATGGCTTAGCTGAGAGGCTTCAGTGTTTCATTGGCAATAGCATCGATGCCTGCAGCCTGGGCTCTGCAGGTGGCGCTCCCTTTTCCTTTAATGGTGGCCCACAGAGCAGCACATATCTCCAGCCTCCGTGATGTTGCCACACACAGCATTCTCAGCCAGCCATTGCTCATGTGGGTGCCTGGACACGTGTCTGCCCTGGGGACTTGGGGGACCTCTACTGGACTGTTTGGAGGGTCAGTGGGTGCTCACATCAATTCTTGTTCTTTAGGTTTTGCCTGTGCATTTAGTTGGATTTCAGTTGCTTATTCATCCTTGTGTCTTCAGATATGTGCTGTAACCAATTTTTTTCAGCGTGAAGTTGAAAAGTGTCAGTAAAGGGATGTACTGGTCTTTTCTAGCACAGGAAATTTTATACTGTATGTCTTCATAATGGAACTTTCCAGTGAAGTTGTAATGTTCTTCGAGAGCATGTGGGAAGGTGTTAAAATATTCAGCAGATTTGTTCTCTTCTTGAAATTTTCGTAGAACTTATATCTCAGAAATGAAACCTCAAGAAATGGTAAAATGTTTACAAAATTTACTGACCTGACATAGTTTTGTTGTTTCATTCAGAACAACATTATTTCATTAGCTTTTGGTTTTGATGCTTAAATCTGATTTCCCCCTTGATCCGGCTTTAGAAGTAAATGTTTTAAGGGATGAAATCTGGTAGGAGGGAGACTCAAGCATGTTCTAATGAATGTTGTCAAGGATGCCATTATAGTTCAGAAACAATCTCCAAGCAGTGTTTTACTACTGAAAAAAAAAGAAAACCCATTGGCAAGACTTTTGAAAGTGGCAGCACCTTCATTTTCACATTAAATCAGAAGTGTCTGCCTGAGTGTCATCTGGCAGAATCTTTGTAAACTTGGTTGTGGTACGTTAGCTATAGATTGATAGGGAACACGTATTAGGTGGGATGTTGTGCACAATTTTCATGGGCGGATATGGTCTTAGCCAAGTAAATTCTACTTGCTTCTCTTGGAGGAGAAAGTACAGGTTGGCTTAAGTTGGTGACCTCAATTATTACATTAAACAATTAATTGGGAAGTAGGTGATGTGGATTTATTTCTTGGATCTGCCACTGCTCTGCTGGGTAATGGAAAATCAGTTTTCTCTTGTCCCTCTGTTTTCTTCCTGTTTTCTTTTCACTTTCTCTTGTTCTGTATTGCATCCAGTCCAAAGGAACTTTGAGGAAGGTTTAGGCTTTCTGATGCACTTGTTACTCCCACTAGTTTTGTCCCTAGAAAAGTGAACCAAATTTAAAGCAGAGACAAGATTTTTCCTCACTGATTCTGTGAAAGATTTAATTAATTATAAACTGCTATTTTCCAACATTGATAGGTAGTTTAGTTGGAAAATATAAATTTCAGAGCTGCAGTTCACACAAATACTTTTAAAAGATATGCAAATAAATAACAAGAGGAAAAAGTCGTCCTTACCGCCTTTGCAGTTGTCTTTAATTAGAAAATTTAATGACAGATTTCTAACATTACTGACAGCTCCTTCGTATGTAGGGACTTTTAAAAGATTGTTCAGAAAATTTCACTTAGAATGCCAGATGCCCATAGGTAACCAATCACTCACTGAGATATTCTGCCACATCAACCATCCTATCCCATCCTGTGGGAATAGAAATTATTTGTTGGGCAATTACTTGTTGCTTTAATTTCAAATAAGCTGCAGAGAAGAAAATTGTCTTCACTGAATATCTGGCTAATGGCTTACAAGAAGTAACTAATAGTATCATTGTCTTCAGTAACAATTCTACTGAAAAAAATTCAAGAGGGTTTTGCTGTGTTTTTCATTTCTTCCTAGCAAGAGACATAGGGCAAACTTCCTAGTTCTCTATAAATTGATGGTGATATATGAATTATAAATGACAGACGGGTGCCTTAGTTTGCAAGGTCGTAGCAAAGTTGTCAGGTGAAATACAAGAAGGCAATACTCACTGTGTGGCTGTTCTATATCAGGGCATACTCGCAACTCAGCCTTACTGTTGCTCACAAAAGAATATAGGGAGTAAAGAAACAGCATTTTGAATGTAATTCATAGTTGTTTCAGAAGAGCTCTCTACACAATTTCTCTGTTACTACAGCAGACAAGGGAGAGAGTTTGTGCAGGATGGGGACTACAGCACTTTCTTTTGAAATGCAAATGCTTGATAATGGGGAAAATCACAGAGAAGATTTATCTGCTGTAGAGTTTTAGGACTCCTATGATGTTTTAGGAGGGACAGATGGTCTTTCAAGTCTCCTTTAAGCTTAATTTCTTGTGATTCTTTAAATTCCATGGGCCAATTTTGGATACCTGCTCTGGTGGAACTCGAATGTAATTAGGCTCCCAACGCTGCAACGCAAGCTAAAAACTTAATCCAGTGACAACTTTTGATGGATCTTCTAGGGGCAAAGACGCTTTAGGCATAAACTGAAGTTCCAGGTCATGACTCGCTCTCTAAAATACATGCACACAGCAACATATTTCATGCAGCTTCTCAGAAACATGCTTCTTTCCCTGCTCTGGCACTAAGTCAGAGACACAAAGCTAGGAATGCTGTGCTGTGAAACTTCAGTGGAAGCAGTTGCCCAGTTTCTAGAAGCAAGAGAATGATAGAAAACAGACTTAAAATCCAAAAACCTACATGCAGCTGCACAGTCATGTCTGTGAAACGTTACCACCCCTGCATATCTTCTTGGATACCTGTGTAATTCCCTCTTTAAGATTTTTTTTTTAAGTGAAAATTTTTGGCGTACAGTTTTTTTCAGTGTTTGATATACTGTAATATACTTGTATAACATCTATGACAAACACTACATCCCTTGAAATTAAAAAAAAAAATGTTGAAATAAATTTTCTTTCTACAACACAGAATTTAGGAGGCAGAAGAGTTTAAAAATGGCATCTTCAAGCACATTGACCTTGCTACTGTACTGTGAAATATTTGCTATGCCAGCAATGAAAGGAAACCCACAGGCTTTTTGAACAGAAGTGGTACTGGAAATTCACAAAGGAAAGAGACACACAGACAAATTCCATTCACCAGTTTCTCTATCAGTGTGAGGCTGATGTTACCCTGCAAATTCATGAAAATAAAAACCTGCAACATATGCCAGATTCTGCAGCCCAGCCATTACTGCCGGAAACACTGATGTCAACATCTCTTCCCCAGAGGCCTCCGAGACTGTAGCAACTGATTTCGTCTTCTGGAACACCATAACCAAGTTCCTCCCTGCCCCTTCTGAAATGCCAAAATTAGAAGGAACAACTGGCTGCATAGCTGTTCACCCAAAATCCATGGACAAGGTTCAGTTGTCTACTGCAGCCTTTGGTAATGGTTTCAGAAAAAGTACATCAAACACCTCACAGATTTTTGTCAGACTAATGGATCAAGGGAAAGAGCAGTGACAACACTAAACCAGCCCTAAACAAACCTGGTAGTATTCCAAAGTACAACTGGTACACCAGTAAAACCTTCAGCACATGGAGGTTGTCCAACAGAATTCTCAGCATGAAGAAGCTTCATAGAGTGTTATTTTAGTTTGGAAACAGCATCAGCCTCAGAAAAATAAACAAATAAAATACGGTCTCCAATACCATTAAATCTAGCTGGATGTTAAATCCTTAGCAAGTGAATAAATTCAGCATCAAACAAAGAATTCTGTTTTTTCCAAATTACCTGTGAATTAAAATTTACTCTGGACACTTTTTCAGTGAAATAAAAATAATAAAAATATTCTCTTATCTGCTGCCTCTCTTTTGTCACTACCCATTCTTTCCTGGTCCCCAGGCCTATCATAAATCTCTACTTTTGCCACTTCTTCTAGTTAATGCCATCTCCTATTTGGTTACTTGTCGTAGACCTCCCGCACAGAAGCAAAGCCTGCTGAGATATGCTATGTATTTTTCGTTTGTAGTTCCAACTAGAGGATGCTGAGGGTCAGAGTCTTGCTGAAGTCTGTAAGCCATGAATAAATACAGTCTTCAATTCTATCAATATTTTTCCAATATGCTTTGATTTTGGAACGATTTGAAATCTGAGAATCACTCACAGAATTACTGAGTAATTGTGGTGGTACCTCTGCAACCCTACAGTGCAGCAGTTAGGCAACTTTTTTGGGAGACAGTGCTGCCCGAGCCAATCCCTGCTCTGCCTTTTTCAGACCAAGGCTTTGAATTTAAGTCTGCTATCTCAGTAAATTCAGCTGATTCACGAAAGTTGTTAAACCACTAGTAGAGTGTTTTGTGCAGCCCTTGATTGTTTTTATTTTGGGTTGTTTTGGGTTGTTTTATTTTCCCCTAGGGAAATTAATTTCTCTGATTCTGCTTTACATAAGCACTAAAATGACACTGGTCATGTTTACAGGAGATCAGCAGAGGGCTAACACGGGCTGACAGCACTCCACAAAGAAAAAGGATTTTTTTGAAACTTAACCACAGGTTTTTAGTTCGATAATGAACTTTTATGGTTTTTTCAATATGGATAGCTTGTGGAAACATGCGTTTTCATCCCATGTCTGTCATAATGGAGCACAAGATTGCCTGTGATGACTGGAGGATACTGATGCAGGGTTTGCCACTGCGGTCAGACCAAGGATTAGGCTGTCTAAGCAGCTCAAGCCGTGCACGGCAACCGGAGGACTGGGCTCAGGTGCTCTTACTACCTTCTTATGTCCTTTTCTTCCCAAAATATGTCAAATCTGAGAATGGCCTATAAGCATTAACAGTCTGTAGCCCCCCACAAAACTCCTGAACAGGTTACTTCACAGGAAGCTATCCCAGGAGAGATCCTCCTAACTGTGTAACAGCTCACTGTCCCCTTCTGACAGCCTTATTCTGACAGAGATAAGTGTATAATTAGTGTTTTATTTAAACTAATTTTTAGTCCCCATGGTACCGTATCTCACAGGCTAGATTTTCCTCTTTGCATAATTATAGAAAGGAAGAGAAACTACATTCAGCTGAAGAGTAAAAAGTGCTTACAATTTCACCTTTTCCCTCCAGAAACCAGAATAAACTGAAGAATTGAATACAGTAATTACAGTTAATGTTAATTCCTTGAGACCAAACAACAGAAAACGAAACAAAACAAAAAGCATATCTTAGTTTTTCAATGAAAATAAGTAGTAGTGAAATAGTTTGAGTGGAAACTAGAGCAACAGGGAATAGTCATTCTCATTCATTTTCCCCACAGTAAATCAGTGTTTATTACTGAGCAAAGTCAAGCCTGAGATCTTTGTCTGCTTGTTCTGAGCCACCAAGAAGATATTGGAAAGTTATATGAGAATCTCGTTCCTAGTTTTGATCCTAAGGAATGACTGAGTTATTTTGCTGAAGCTTGAGTCAAGGAAAAAAAAGAAAAAGAAAAAAGAAGAAAATCAGCCTCTGGGAAAAAAAAAAAAAATCCAGACTAGAAGGTTAAATACAAGGAATTAAAATTCAACAGAGACTGGGCAGTATTAGCTAAAGATGCTGCCAGTAGCCCCAGAGATAATGGAAAGATTTAGGTACCTATTCATTAATATGTGTTAATGTAAACTACACTAAAAAATTACTCAGACAATAAAAAAGAGCTCTTCTTCGAAATTATTTGAGAAAATTAGATTTTTTTAAAAGAGGGAAATATTTTAAAGTATAAATCTTTTTAATACCTATTAAAAAGTCCTTCTGAAAACTTACTTCACAGCCAATTGGATTTTCTTTTAAAATAGCTAGAATTACCAAAAGTACCAGCCTTTTTTCTTACAGATTGAAAAGATAGAGAAGTTAAAAAGGGTAGAAGAATAGGCAAAAGGAGAAGAGTCTCTTTGTAGAGGTTGCTTTACAAAACTCTCAGTTTTCTCCTCAAAAATAGACTGTAAGGGATTCAATTTTAAGTAATGATTTTAAAGAAGATTGAGAAACAGTGGTAACATGAGACTTAAGCACTAAAGTATGAATTGTGTTGTGATGACAAAGAGGATGTAGCTGAATGCCATCAGGCTTGTATTTGTCCAGCAACAGGCTTTTGTGTTTGCATGGCTTAGGTGTGTGGTGGACTGAGGCAGACAGGCTGTTATAGCAACTGACATATGGTGGGTTTATGAGAGAAGAGAAGAGAAATTACTCCCTTGATTCTCCTCTTTGTGCCCGAATTATCAGAACAAAATTGCATTATATGTGCCGTTCTCCTCACAGTAATGTCACTCACCTAGAGTCCACCCCCAGAGAGCTCCTCATCTCAGTGGAAGAGGGAGGTGAGCCCTAGGACTAACCCTACACAATCCGTGTGAAGCTCCCGAGGAGGTCCCCCAGCACTGGGTCCCACTGCAATCCCATCCACAGGCTCAACACTCAGACTGCAGGAAGCGGCTCATCCAGCTTCTATCAGTCTATTCAGAAAAGAAAATGTAAACACATCTCAGAAGTCATTTCAGCAAAGTGCCTTGATTGCTGCATTACCCTCTACAGTCAAACTAAACAGGTCTTCACTGGTCTGAGGGCTGGAGATACAGGAATAAAGTTTGGAGAAGAGTGATTCCATGAAAATCCCTTTTACTATTTCACCAGCGTGTCATCTCACTGCTGAGTCTTCTTCTCCAGCAGCTCATTTGTGGTAAACTGAAGAGTGAGGGCCCGAGCTCTGCTCCAGAGGATGAATTAATCTGTATTACCAATGGGGAGCAATCTTGGCACTGTGCTAGCTCCTGAGCTGATTCTGGGCATTTGGCTGAGACCCTGTCTCTTGTCACAGGCTGAAGCTGTGCTGGGACTTAGAAATATGTGGTTTTGTGGTAGCATTAGTGGCTTTTGGGTCTATAAAACATTATTACAATAGTTTCACATGTCCACAAATATTCCAAATATTGTAAAAGACAAAATGCTAACAGTGATTACTGCTAGATTTTGGACATGATTTGGACATGCATCTCTTACAAAATTTCTTAAGGCCATCTGCTGACGAAAAGGAATCCTAAATGCAAGCAAAAAGCAGTTGTTGTGTGACACTCTATTAAAAGGAGACAGGAATCAAAGCATATTCAATGGTTAACTCATCTGTATTTTTGATAACTAGCAAAAAAGGAGCAGGACAAATATTTTGTTATTGATGCAAAACGTGAAGCAACACTACAGACTTATGTTATGAAATAATACCGAGATTTCTGAAAGCACATCAGCTCAGAGGAAGCAAATAAGAATAAGAAATAGAATATTAAAATGATAGATAAAATCTGATAAACTGGTAGCCTGGTAGATTTAGCAAATGAAATAGAAAATAACAACTATAATAAGCTAAAGATCCTCCACCTCCTACAGAATGAGACTACTCTGAGAGTTGCTTCCTTTAGAGTGAGTGCATGTTTTCACCTTCTGAACCCTGAAAAACCATATGTTCCTTAAAGATATTTCAAAGCCTATCTGCTGGTAAAAACACCTCATTCTCAAAAAATGTTTCTAACAATTATAACCAATTCAGATAAAAAGCAAGATTAGCCACGTGCATTGTCACGTGCAGGAAGAGTTTCTTCGTTTCTCCAAGAAAATGAAAACCAGATGAAGATACTGAGTTGGCTGATTCCTCATTGGCAGAAAGCGCTTTATGGCACAGAGGCTGCCACCACTGCAATAACGTAAAGAAAAGCATCACAGCTGGGATGACGGTTTATTACAGAGAGACCATGAAGAAAAGGTGATATAGGGACTCTTCTACGTTTCCAAATGAAAGCTCAATTATAATACAAAGAAATCAAGTTTTGGAAACTCAGTCCTGCCAGTGGTCATATCTGATCCTACAACAGCAGGGGCAAGTCCTATTCAATATCTACATTGATGTTTTGGATGAAGACATTGAGTGCCCCCTCAGTCAGCTTGTGAACAACATCAAGTTGAGTGTTGATCTGCTGGAGGGCAGGAAGGGTCTGCAGAAGGATCTGGACAGGCTGGATCGATGGCCTGAGGACAACCGTGTGAGGATCAACAAGGCCAAGTGCTGGGTCCTGCACTGGGGTCACAACAACCCCATGCAGCGCTATAGGGTTCGAGAATAGTGGCTAAAGAGTTGTTCAGCACAAAGGGACCTGGGGGTGCTGGTTGACAACCATCTAAGCACGAGCCAGCACGTGCCCAGGTGGCCAAGAAGGCCAGTGGCATCTTGACCTGGATAAAGAATGTTATCAGCAGGACTAGGGAAGAGATTCCCTTGCTGTGTTTGGCACCGGTGAGGCCACACCTCAAGTAATGTGTCTGGTTCTGGGCCTCTCACTTTAAAAAGGACGCTGAAGTGCTGAAGTGTGTTCAGAGAATGGCAACAAAACCGGTGAAGGGTCTAGAAAACATGTCTTATGAGAAGTATCTGAGGGAACTGGGTTTTTTAGACGGGAGCAGACTGAAGAGACTCGGGTTAGATCTCATTGCTCTCTACACTACCTGAAAGGAGATTGCGGTGAGGTGGGGGTTGGTCTTTTGTGCCATGTCTCAAGTAGAAGGATGAGGAGAGATGGCCTCACTTGGCACCAGAGGACGTTCAAATTAGATACTAGAATTTTTTTTTTTCACTGAGAGGTTAGGCCTTGAAATAAGTCACCAGGGGAGGTGGTGAAGTTACTGTCTCTGGAAGCGTACAAGAGGCATCTGGATACGGAACTTGGGGATATGGTTTAGGGGTGATTTATGGTGGTGCTGCATCAATGGTCGAACTGGATGATCTTGAAGGTCTATTCCAATCTTACAATATTCTTCCCCAGCCTCTCTCTAAACTGCTTATCCTCCCTAACCTTGATTTTGCACTTTTTTCAAAATATTAAGCTTCATAGTAAGGAAGTAGGGTGGTAAAATGTATCAGTTTCGCTTTGCTGACCTATATATAGCCAAATCAACGCAAGAAAACTTTCTTAGAGAATATCCTTTCCTTACTGAGTGGTTGCTGGAAGACGTCAGGTATCTTGGCAAACCACGGCCTGCAGCTTCCTCAGTCTTAATGAATACAGTGGAAATGGATAGATATTCTAATTAAATCTAACTATATCTGATGCCATTAATTAAGGAGAGAATGAACTGGAAGCTAACCTCAGCCCTCA